>JAWPHD010014688.1:0-59700 GCA_037043455.1 Cyrtodaria siliqua | reverse complement strand
TAACAAGATTTATCTGATGACGTCACTGGCGGCCATCTTGGATGACGATATGACCCCAAAAGCTTCGGGACACTATTCCAGTCTGAGGTCTATCACTGTGTAAAATTTAGAGGCGGTGCGACCAGTCTTACTATGAAAAGTGCTGGGGAGAGGGAGAAGAAGAAAAGAAGAAGAATAAAACAGAACGAAAACAAGAGGTGGAAAGCCCTAATAAACAGAACGCAAACAAGAGATTTTCCACTGAAAAGTGGAAAGCTAATAATAAGAATAAACAGAACGAACTCAAAAGGTCTTTCCACTGAAAGGTGGAAAGCCCTAATGAAGGAGATATAGCGATTACAAGATTTCTTAAATGACGTCATTAGCGGCCATTTTGGATGACGCCATGACGTTTAAAACAGTCAGCGTCGACTGAGTAAATGTTACGGATGAATTTTACAGCAAAACAACTTAAAAATGCAATCAGTAAAGAAAACGGATTTTTAATGACATTGTGACGTCACTGACATCTAGACGTTATCATAGAGAGACACGTTTTTACGTTCTTGCACAACTAGACCCTAAACTCTACAAGATGTGAAAGTTTCATTCAAATCCGACAATACATGTTCGAGTATTACCGCTTACAAGATTTTTACCATTTTGGAAATTCCTACATAACTCAACCTAATTCCCTACAGACTGTGAAAGTTGCATCAAAATCCGATAATAAATGCAGGACATATAGCGATTACAAGATTTCTTAAATGACGTCATTGGCGGCCATTTTGGTCGACTGAGACAATGACATTGATGGATTATACAGTAAAACAACTTCAACAAGAGGTCAATGACCTTGAAGCTCTACTGATTGATTTTGATTTCAGGAAGTAGTCGCTACAAACTTGTTTTTTTATTTTTAGCCGTAGCGGCCATCTTGAATTTCCAGCAGACCTGAAATTTTGCTATAGGATCAATTAGACATTAAGAGCAACATTCCTGTGAAGTTTCATGAAAATCCGTCAAGTAGTTTCAGAGGAGTAGTCGCTACAAGTTTTCATTATATAACTCTATGTAAACAAAGATGGTCACTGGCAGCCATGTTTAATGTTGAATCAAAATAATGTTCGACTCGGATAACCATCATGTCATGCTGATCATTTTAGAAAAAGTCCCATATCAATATCACTTATAGTTTTCAAGAAGTAGTCGCTACAAACTTGTATTTTGAAAATCTATTTTTAGCCATGGCGGCCATCTTGAATTTCCCGCCGACCTGAAATTTTGCTAGGATCAATTAGACATTAAGAGCAACATTCCTGTAAAGTTTCATGAAAATCCGCCAAGTAGTTTCAGAGGAGTAGTCGCTACAAGTTTTTACTATATAACTCTATGTAAACAAAGATGGCCGCTGGCAGCCACGTTTAACGTCGAATCAAAACGATTTTTGATAAGGACCAACATCATGTCATGCTGATCATTTTAGAAAAAGTCCCATATCAATATCACTTATAGTTTTCAAGAAGTAGTCGCTACAAACTTGTATTTTGAAAATCTATTTTTAGCCGTGGCGGCCATCTTGAATTTCCGGCCGACCTGAAATTTTGCTAGGATCATTTAGACATCAAGAGCAACATTCCTGTGAAGTTTCATGAAAATCCGTCAAGTAGTTTCAGAGGAGTAGTCGCTACAAGTTTTCAATATATAATTCTATGTAAACAAAGATGGCCGCTGGCAGCCATGTTTAACGTCAAATCAAAACGATTTTCGACAAGGACCAACATCATGTCATGCTGATCATTTTAGAAAAAGTCCCATATCAATATCACTTATAGTTTTCAAGAAGTAGTCGCTACAAACTTGAATTTAAAAAATCTATTTTTAGCTTTGGCGGCCATCTTGGATTTCACATCAACATGAATTTTTGCTAGGATCAACTAGACTTCATGGGCAACATTTCTGTAAAGTTTTATGAATATCCATCTAGTAGTTTCAGAGGAGTAGTCGCTACAAATAAAAGTTAACGGACGGACAGACAGACGGACGGACAGACGGACGGACGGACGACGGACGCCGCACCACGGCATAAGCTCTGCTGATCTCTGATCAGTAGAGCTAAAAACAATCGAGTTTGCTGTTTGCTGAGATGACATTTAAGTGCATTTGTTTACAAACAAAATGCCATTCTATTAAAAACAAGAGGCCCAAGAGGGCCTGTGGATGCTCTACTTGCTAAAACGGCTCTTATATCAAGGGTTGTCGACATAAAATTCCCATCAGTAGTTTTTTTAAAACATTGCAAAAACAACAGGGATAGGATGGCCTTAGATCGCTCACCTGGTAATCATTGGCAATATGTCTGCTGTGTCTAGTCTAGCATGGGCATTTTTTTAATTTGTAACACTTTCTTCTATGAATGAAATTTCATAAAAATGGGTGGGGGGGGGTGGCGGGAGAGTTTATCTTAACATTCTTAACAAATATGGTAAAGATCAGATAAAAAATGAAGTAACTACAGATTTAACAAAGGAAAATACAAAAATACAATATAGCATTTTTCAACAAATCAAGGGTCATAACCTGTCGTTACTAACTAGATCTAGCTGGTTTTCGAACTTGTCCAAAATTTCATTGATATACCATGCTTTGCACAACTAGACATCATACTGAGGCTTCCTGCCAAATTTTGTAGAAATCCAACAAGCCATTTAGGAGGAGTAGCGCCGACGAGAAATTTAAAGTAAAAATGTCAAAGTGCCATAACTCCGTCATAAATCAGCAAACTGGAACAAAAGCGCGATATGCACAACTAGACATCTTACCGATGCTTCCTGCCAATTTTCGTTGAAATCCAACAAGGCGTTTAGGAGGAGTAGCGCTGACAAGAAATTTAAAAAAAAATGTCAATGGGCTGTAACTCCACCAAAAATCAATGAACCAGAAAAAAAATGCAATAGGCACAGCAATGATTCCTGCTAACAAGGCGTTAACACCAAAAGATAATTAAAACAAAAAAATAATGAAATAAGAAAATTAAAAAAATAAATAAAAATAATCAAGAAATTAAAAACAAGAGGTCAATGACCTTGAAGCTCTACTGATTGATTTTGATTTCAGGAAGTAGTCGCTACAGACTTGTTTTTTGAAAAATTATTTTTAGCCGTGGCAGCCATCTTGAATTTCCGGCAGACCTGAAATTTTGCTAGGATCAATTAGACATCAAGAGCAACATTCCTGTGAAGTTTCATGAAAATCCGTCAAGTAGTTTCAGAGGAGTAGTCGCTACAAGTTTTCATCATATAACTCTATGTAAACAAAGATGGCCACTGGCAGCCATGTTTAACGTCAAATCAAAATAATGGTTGACTCTGATAAGCATCATGTCATGCTGATCATTTTACAAAAAGTCCCATATCAATATCACTTATAGTTTTCAAGACGTAGTCCCTTCAAACTTCTTTTTTAAAAATCTATTTTCAGCTGTGGTGGCCATCTTGAATTTCTTGCAGACCTGAAACTTTGCTAGGATCAATTAGACATTAAGAGCAACATTCCTGTAAATTTTCATGAAAACCCGCCATGTAGTTTCAAAGGAGTAGTCGCTACAAGTTTTTACTATATAACTCTATGTAAACAAAGATGGCTGCTGGCAGCCATGTTTAACGTTGAATCAAAACAACTTTTGACAAGGACCAACATCATATCATGCTGATCATTTTAGAAAAAGTCCCATATCAATATCACTTATAGTTTTCAAGAAGTAGTCGCTACAAACTTGTATTTTGAAAAATTATTTTTAGCCGTGGCGGCCATCTTGAATTTCCGGCCGACCTGAAATTTTGCTAGGATCAATTAGACATCAAGAGAATCATTCCTGTTAAGTTTCATGAAAATCCGCCAAGTAATTTCAAAGGAGTAGTCGCTACAAGTTTTTACTATATAACTCTATGTAAACAAAGATGGCCGCTGGCAGCCATGTTTAACGTTGAATCAAAACAATTTTTGACAAGGACCAACATCATATCATGCTGATCTTTTCAGAAAAAGTCCCATATCAATATCACTAATAGTTTTCAAGAAGTAGTCGCTACAAACTTGAATTTTGAAAAATTATTTTAAGCCTGGGCGGCCATCTTGAATTTCCGGCCGACCTGAAATTTTGAGCAACATTCCTGTAAAGTTTCATGAAAATCCGCCAAGTAGTTTCAGAGGAGTAGTCGCTACAAGTTTTTACTATATAACTCTATGTAAACAAAGATGGCCGCTGGCAGCCACGTTTAACGTCGAATCAAAACGATTTTTGATAAGGACCAACATCATGTCATGCTGATCATTTTAGAAAAGTCCCATATCAATATCACTTATAGTTTTCAAGAAGAAGTCGCTACAAACTTGTATTTTGAAAATTTATTTTTAGTCGTGGCGGCCATCTTGAATTTCCGGCCGACCTAACATTTTGCTAGGATCAATTAGACACCAAAAGCAACATTCCTGTGAAGTTTCATGAAAATCCGTCAAGTAGTTTCAGAGGAGTAGTCGCTACAAGTTTTCATTATATAATTCTATGTAAACAAAGATGGCCACTGGCAGCCATGTTTAACGTTGAATCAAAACGATTTTGGATTTCACATCAACATGAATTTTTGCTAGGATCAACTAGACTTCATGGGCAACATTTCTGTAAAGTTTCATGAAAATCTATCAGTAGAGCTAAAAAAATAAAAAAATAAAATAAAAAAATAATCAATGAAAAAATTCAAACAACAGAAATAATTTAAAAAAAAAATATTTTAACTTTTCCTTTATAAGTCTATGTAAAACTGAGAACCCTGGGGGCGGGGCCAAATTAGACCCCAAGGTCACCATTTGAACAAACTTAGTAGAGGACAATAAGCTGATGCTACATGTAATACATTGAAAGCTCTGTGCCTTGTGGTTTCAGAGAAGAAGATATTTTAAAGTTTTTTCCTATAAAAACTATGAAAAACATGCAATATCTCAATATACAAACTTTGGACCCCCGGGGCACAGCCATTTTTTACCCCGGAAACTTCATTTGAACAAACTTGATAGTGTAGGCATTGGCAATCATTTTAAAAGAAAAACTGTTGAAATCTGTCAAGTGGTTCTTGAGAAGATTTTTTAAGGTTTTGACCATATATGGTAATGGCGGCCATCTTGGATGTCGCGCTGCCTTAATTTTAACAAATCTATAAAGCATTCACCTAAGGATCGTCCATGTGAAGTTTGGTCAAAATTGGCCAAGTGGTTTCTAAGAAGAAGTTGTTTGAAGAAAAGTTAACGCAGACGACGGACGACAGACGACGGACGGACGACGGACGACGGACAAAGAGTGATCCCAATAGATCACCTTGAGCCTTCGGCTCAGGTGATCTAAAAATGCAATTAATGAAGAAAAACGGATTTTTCATAACATTGTGACGTCACTGACGTCAAGACGTTGTAACATAAAGAGACCCGTTTAGACGTTCTTGCACAACTAGACCCTAAACTCTACAATCTGTGAAAGTTTCATTAAAATCCCATCATAAATGCACGAGATACAGTGATAACAAGATTTGCCTACAAATGCCAGTGGCGGCCATCTAGGATGACGTCATGACCCAAAAAGTTTCGGGACACTACTACACTTACTATGAAAAGTGGCGGCGAGAAGAAGAAGAAGAGGAATAATAACTAGATTTTGATCAGAAACCGAATCAAACGGGCTTTCCGTCATGACGTCATAACTGTCAGAGATGTCGAAGATGAAGACACTGATTGATTTATCACGAAAATAACTTCGAACATGCAATCAGTGAAAAAAAAGAATTTCTGAATATTTTGATGTGACTGACGTCATGATGTCGGGATACCGTATGACATTCTTGCCCAACCGAACCCTGAACTCTACAATCAGTGATAGTTGTATTCAAATCCGATAATAAATAGAGAAGATATAGACAAAATAAGATTTCATTTATGATGTCACTGGCGGCCATCTTTGATGATGACATAACAAACTTCAACGTTATTGCACATCAAGACGTTGAATGTAGAGAAACTGTGAAAGATTTATCAAGATCCGATGATAAATAAAGGAGATATAGCGATTACAAGATTTCTCTAATGACGTCAATGGTGGCCATTTTGGATGACGTCATAACATTAAAAATGCCAACGTTGACTGAAACAATGACAATGATTGATTTTACAGTAAAACAAATTAAAAATGCAATCAGTAAAGAAAACAGATTTTTAAAAACATTGCGACGTCACTGACGTCAAAACATTACGACTTAGAGACAGCTTTTGATGTTCCTGCACAAAGAGACCCTGAACTCTACAAGCTGTGAAAGTTTCATTCAAATCCGACCACACGCGTTTGAGATCTAGCGTTAACAAGATATTTATCTTGACGTCACTGGTGGCCATCTTTGATGACGTCATAACAATTTTTGACATTCCTACATAACTTAACCTAATTCCCTACAGGCTGTGAAAATTGCATCAAAATCCGATAATAAATGCAGGAGATGAAGCGATTACAATATTTCTTAAATGACGTCATTGGCGGCCATTTTGGATTGCGGCCATTTTGGATGATGTCATGAAGTTAAAACTGTCACCGTAGACTAAGATGATGACACTGATGGATTTTCCGAAAAAAATCCTTAAAAAATGCAATTAATGGATAAAAGCGGATTTTTCATAACATTGTGACGTCATTGACGTCAAGACGTTGTAACATAAAGAGGCATGTTTTGACGTTCTTGCACAACTAGACCCTAAACTCTACAATCTGTGAAAGTTTCATTCAAATCCCATCTTAAATGCATGAGATCTAGCGCTAACAAGATATTTATCATCATACATGTGATACTTTAAGGACCTCAATCTGGGAGTTTAGTGATTTTTTTAAGGGAGATTCATGCAAAAATCTGGGAGGTTTTTTCGTGGACTATTTTTAGCGCGCGAGCAGTATTTTATACCCAAATTCCATAAACGAATACCTAAAAATACACTTTTAAACAAGTTTCTTCATTTATGTCAGGGGAGATAACAAGAATGAATAACAAGAGGCCCAAGAGGGCCTGTGGACGCTCTACTGGCTAAAACAGCTCTTATAGATTTAGATAGGTATAGCTAGATATAGCTCTCTTCTCCTATAGATTTAACAAAGGAGAATACAATATAGCATTTTTCAAAAAATCAAGGGCCATAACTCTGTTATTACTAACAAGATCTAGCTGGTTTTCGAAATTGTCCAAGATTTTATTGATATACCGCGCTTTGCACAAATAGACATCATACGGAGGCTTCCTGCCAAATTTCGTAGAAATCCAACAAGCCATTTAAGAGGAGTAGCGCCGACAAGAAATATAAAATAAAAATGTCAAAGGGCCATAATTCCGTCAAATATCAGCGAACTGGAACAAAAGCGTGATATGCACAACTAGACATCTTACCGATGCTTCCTGCCAAGTTTCGTCAAAATTCAACATGGCATTTAGGATGAGTAGCGCCGACAAGAAATTTTAAAGTAAGTGTCAAGTAATTAAAAAGATAATGAAAAGAAAAGTCAAATCAATCAAAAAACAAGAGGCCCAAGAGGTCCTGTGGACGCTCTACTGGCTAACATGGCTCTTATAACATAAATGAAGTGAGTGACTGCCATTTATGTTTTTTTGAAAGTTTCAGGCAAAAAACAGCTTTTTAACTAAATCAAGGGCCATGACTAAAGAATCTGGTAAAGTTTGGTAAAGATCAGATGAAAAATGAAGGCCCGACCTTATTAACGAGGCAAAATATAGCATGTTTAACTAAATCAAGAACACCTCTGTTACTTGTCCGACTGGTCAAACATAGAGCTAAAAAAAATAAAAATAAAAAATGTTTGTTTTTTGTTTTTTTATTAAATGACGTTTTTGTCAAAATTCAACATGGCATTTTAGGATGAGTAGCGCCGACAAGAAATTTTAAAGTAAGTGTCAAGTAATTAAAAAGATAATGAAAAGAAAAAAAAAAGTCAAATCAATCAAAAAACAAGAGGTCAATGACCTTGAAGCTCTACTGATTGATTTTGATTTCAGGAAGTAGTGACTACAAACTTGATTTTTGAAAATCTATTTTTAGCCGTGGTGGCCATCTTGAATTTCCGGCCGACCTGAAATTTTGCTAGGATCAATTAGACATCAAGAGCAACATTTCTGCGAAGTTTCATGAAAATCCGTCAAGTACTTTCAGAGAAGTAGTCGCTACAAGTTTTCATTATATAACTCTATGTAAACAAAGATGGCCACTGGCAGCCATGTTTAACGTCGAATCAAAATAATGTTCAACTCGGATAACCACCATGTCATGCTGATCATTTTAGAAAAAGTCCAATATCAATATCTCTTAAAGTTTTCAAGAAGTCGTCGCTACAATCTTATTTTTTTTTAATCTATTTTTAGCCGTGGCGGCCATCTTGATTTTCCGGCCGACCTGAAATTTTGCTAGGATCAATAAGACATCAAGAGCAACATTCCTGTGAAGTTTTATGAAAATCCGTAAAGTAGTTTCAGAGTGGTAGTCTCTACAAGTTTTCATTATATAACTCTATGTAAACAAAGATGGCCACTGGCAGCCATGTTTAACGTCGAATCAAAACGATTTTCGACAAGGACCAACATCATGTCATGCTGATCATTTTAGAAAAAGTCTCATGTCAATATCACTTATAGTTTTCAAGAAGTAGTCGCTACAAACTTGTATTTTGAAAATCTATTTTTAGCCATGGCGGCCATCTTGAATTTCCGGCCGACCTGCAATTTTGCTAGGATCAATTAGACATCAAGAGCAACATTTCTGTGAAGTTTCATGAAAATCCGTCAAGTAGTTTCAGAGGAGTAGTCGCTACAAGTTTTCATTTTATAACTCTATGTAAACAAAGATGGCCACTGGCAGCCATGTTTAATGTCGAATCAAAATAATGTTCGACTCGGATAACCATCATGTCATGCTGATCATTTTAGAAAAAGTCCCATATCAATATCACTTATAGTTTTCAAGAAGTAGTCGCTACAAACTTATTTTTTAAAAATCTATTTTTAACTGTGGCAGCCATTTTGAATTTCTGGCCGATCTGAAATTTTGCTAGGATCAATTAGACATTAAGAGCAACATTCCTGTAAAGTTTCATGAAAATCCGCCAAGTAGTTTCAGAGGAGTAGTCGCTACAAGTTTTTACTATATAACTCTATGTAAACAAAGATGGCCGCTGGCAGCCACGTTTAACGTCGAATCAAAACGATTTTTGATAAGGACCAACATCATGTCATGCTGATCATTTTAGAAAAAGTCCCATATCAATATCACTTATAGTTTTCAAGAAGTAGTCGCTACAAACTTGTATTTTGAAAATTTATTTTTAGCCGTGGCGGCCATCTTGAATTTCCGGCCGACCTGAAATGTTGCTAGGATCATTTAGACATCAAGAGCAACATTCCTGTGAAGTTTCATGAAAATCCATCAAGTAGTTTCAGAGGAGTAGTCGCTACAAGTTTTCATTATATAACTCTATGTAAACAAAGATGGCCGCTGGCAGCCATGTTTAACGTCAAATCAAAACGATTTTCGACAAGGACCAACATCAAGTCATGCTGATCATTTTAGAAAACGTCCCATATCAATATCACTTATAGTTTTCAAGAAGTAGTCGCTACAAACTTGAATTTAAAAAATCTATTTTTAGCTTTGGCGGCCATCTTGGATTTCACATCAACATGAATTTTTGCTAGGATCAACTAGACTTCATGGGCAACATTTCTGTAAAGTTTAATGAATATCCATCAAGTAGTTTCAGAGGAGTAGTGGCTACAAATAAAAGTTAACGGACGGACGGACAGACGGACGGACAGACGGACGGACGACGGACGCCGCACCACGGCATAAGCTCTGATCTCTGATCAGTAGAGCTAACAAGAGGCCCAAGAGGTCCTGTGGACGCTCTTCTGGCTAACATGGCTCTTATAACATCAATGAAGTGAGTGACTGCCATTTACGTTTTTTTGAAAGTTTCGGGCAAAAAATAGCTTTTTAACTAAATCAAGGGCCATGACTAAAGAATCTGGTAAAGTTTGGTAAAGATCAGATGAAAAATGAAGGCCATTCCGTATTAACAAGGCAAAATATAGCATTTTTAACTAAATCAAGAGCCATAATTCCTCTGTTACTGGTCTGACTGGTCCAACATAGAGCTAAAAAAAAAAATATATATAGAAAGGCATAATTTCCAAAAAAAAAAAATATGAAAAAAAAAGTTTAATTAAAAAAACAAGAGGTCAATGACCTTGAAGCTCTACTGATTGATTTTGATTTCAGGAAGAAGTCGCTACAAACTTGTTTTTTGAGAATTTATTTTTAGCCGTGGCGGCCATCTTGAATTTCCGGCCGACCTGAAATTTTGCTAGGATCAATTAGACATCAAGAGCAACATTCCTGCGAAGTTTCATGAAAATCCGTGAAGTAATTTCAGAGGAGTAGTCGCTACAAGTTTTCATTATATAACTCTATGTAAACAAAGATGGCCACTGACAGCCATGTTTAACATCGAATCAAAACGATTTTTGACAAGGTCCAACATCATGTCATGCTGATCATTTTTGAAAAAGTCCCATATCAATATCACTTATAGTTTTCAAGAAGTAGTCGCTACAAACTTGTATTTTGAAAATCTATTTTTAGCCATGGCGGCCATCTTGAATTTCCGGCCTACCTGAAATTTTGCTAGGATCAATTAGACATCAAAAGGAACATTCGTGTGAAGTTTCATGAAAATCCGTCAAGTAGTTGCAGAGGAGTAGTCGCTACAAGTTTTTACTATATAACTCTATGAAAACAAAGATGGCCACTGGCAGCCATGTTTAACGTCGAACCAAAATAATGTTCAACTCGGATAACCATCATGTCATGCTGATCATTTTAGAAAAAGTCCCATATCAATATCACTTATAGTTTTCAAGAAGTAGTCGCTACAAACTTATTTTTTAAAAATCTATTTTTAGCTGTGGTGGCCATCTTGAATTTCTGGCCGAACTGAAATTTTGCTAGGATCAATTAGACATTAAGAGCAACATTCCTGTAAAGTTTCATGAAAATCCGCCAAGTAGTTTCAGAGGAGTAGTCGCTACAAGTTTTTACTATATAACTTTATGTAAACAAAGATGGCCGCTGGCAGCCATGTTTAACGTCGAATCAAAACAATTTTCGACAAGGACCAACATCATGTCATGCTGATCATATTAGAAAAAGTCCCATATCAATATCACTTAGAGTTTTCAAGAAGTAGTCTCTACAAACTTGTTTTTTAAAAACCTATTTTTAGATTTGGCGGCCATCTTGGATTTCACATCAACATGAATTTTTGCTAGGATCAACTAGACTTCATGGGCAACATTTCTGTGAAGTTTCATGAAAATCCATTCAGTAGTTTCAGAGGAGTAGTCGCTACAAAAAAAAAGTTAACGGACGGACAGACGGACGGACGAAGGACACCGCACCACGGCATAAGCTCTGCTGATCTCTGATCAGTAGAGCTAAAAATCAAAAAAAAATCAAATAATAATAATAAAAATTAATAATAATATAAAAAAGACAGTCGTAAAAGCTGGTAAAGTTTGGCAAAGATCAGATGCAAAATGAAGGCCCTATCGAACGACAAGGCAAATTATAGCATTTTTAACAAAATCAAGGGCCATAACTCCGCTGTTACAAGGCCGATGTGGTTGTTTTTCGAACCTGACAAAGCTTTCATAGATATTAACAATCTGGTGAAGTTTGGTAAAGATCGGATGAAAAATGAAGGCCCTATCGTCTTAACGAGACAAAATATATCATTTTGAAGTAAATCAAGGGCCATAACTCCGATGTTACTGGTCCGATATGGCTGGATTTAGTACTTGTTCGAGCTTTCATTGATATTAACAGATTAAGTTTGGTAAAGATCGGATGAACAATGAAGACCCTATCGTCTTAACAAGGAAAATTATAGCATTTTCAACTAAATCAAGGGCCATAACTCAGCTGTTAATGGTCCGATATGGCTGGTTTTCGAAATTGTTTGAGCTTTCAACAACATTAACAATCTGATACAGTTTGGTAGAGATCGGATGAACAATGAAGCCCCTATCGTCTTAACGAGGCAAAATATAGCATTTTTAACTAAATCAAGGGCCATAACTCCGCTGTTACTACTCCAATTTGGCTGGTTTTCGAACTTGTCCGAGCTTTCATTGATATTAACAATCTGATAAAGTTTGGTAAAGATCGAATGAACAATGAAACTCCTATCGTCTTAACGAGGCAAAATATATGGGGGCGGGAGCAACATATATGTGTAAGAATTGACAAAAGTAACAGAAATATTTTTAAAAAAAAAAAGTTTCAAGTGGGGGTGGGGTGTGGGGGAGAGCTGGGGGAGAGCGGGGGGGGGGGAGAGGCGGGAGTGGGTTTGGGGCAGGGGGAGGGGGCAACATATATGTGTAAAAATTGACAAAAGTAACACAGAAATATGTAAAAAAAAAAAATAGTTTCAAGTGGGGGTGGGGTGTCGGGGAGAGCTCGGGGAGAGCTGGGGGAGAGCGGGCGGAGAGGCAGGAGTGGGTTTGGGGCAGGGGGAGGGGGCAACATATATGTGTAAGAATTGACTAAAACAACAAAGAAATATGTAAAAAAAAAATTCAAGTGTGGGGGGGGGGGGGGGAAGGGGGTGGAGGGGGTGATAGGCGGGGAGACCGTTGCAACATATATGTGTAAGAATTGCATATATGTGTAAGAATTGACTAAAACAACACAGAAATCTGTAAAAAAAAAAAAAAATAATTAGATTCACAAGTGGGGGGGGGGGGGGCAACAAATGTGTGTACGAATTGTGTGGGGCGGGATGGGGTTAGGGGTGGGATTAAAACATACATGTGTCAGAATTATTAAAAGCAACACAGAAATATGTAAATATGGGGCAGGGGTGAGGGTGAGAGGCAGGGGTGGGTTGTGGGAGAGTGGGGTGGGGGGGGGGGGGGGGGGGGGATAGGGCAACATGTATGTGTAAAAATTGACTAAAACAACAAAGAAATATGTAAAAAAAAATAAAATAAAATCAAGTCTGGGGCGGGGTGGGGGTGGGGTTGATCGGGTGAGAGGCAGGAATCAATTGGGGGTTTGTGGAGGTTTATGTGTGTAAGAATTGACTAAAACAAAGAAATATGTAAAAAAAAAATAAAAAAAAATCAAGTGTGGGGCATGGTGGGTGGGGAGATGGGGTGAGAGGTGGGGGGGAGGTGGGGTGGGGGGGGGGTGCGGGGAGGGATGCAACATACATGTATAAGAACTGACAAAAGCAACACAGAAATATGTAAAAAGAAATTAAACAAGAGGCCCAAGAGAGCCTGTGAACGCTCTACTGGCTGTTATACCATTGATGAATCGAGTCGTACTACATGGTGTCTAGAGTGTACACAAGGTTTTTCAAGTATTTGACCTAGTGACCTAGATTTTGACCCCATGGGACCCATTTTCGAACTTGACCAAAATATAGTTAAGACAACATTTCGACAAAGTTTCATCAAGATCGGGTCAGAAATATGGCCTCTAGAGTGTACACAAGGTTTTTCAAGTATTTGACCTAGTGACCTAGTTTTCGACCCTGTGTGACCCATTTTCTAATTTTAGCAAGCTATAATTGAGACAAATATTCTGACAAAATTGCATCAAGATCGGGTCAACAATATGGCCTCTAGAGTGTACACACAGTTTTTCCAAATTTTGACCTAGTGACCTAGTTTTTAACACCATGTGACCCATTTTTGAACTTGACCAAGATATAATTAAGACAAACATTTTGACAAAGTTGCATCAAGCTCGGGTCAAAAATATGGCCTCTAAGTGTACACAAAGTTTTTCCAATATTTGACCTGGTGACCTAGTTTTTAACTTCATGTGACCCATTTCCGAACTTGATCAAGATATAATTAAGATAAACAATTTGACAAAGTTTCATCAAGATTGGGTAACAAGTATGACCTCTAGAGTGTACACAAGTTTTTTCAAGTATTTGACCTAGTGACCTAGTTTTTGACACCACATGACCCATTTTTGAACTTAACCGAGATTTCATTGAGACAAACATTCTGACAAAGTTTCATCAAGATCGGGTCAAAAATATGGCCTCTAGTGTGTACACACGGTTTTTCCAAAGTTTGACCTAGTGACCTAGTTTTTAAAACCATGTGACCCATTTTTGAACTTGACCAAGATAAAATTAAGACAAACATTTTGACAAAGTTTTATCAAGATTGGGTCAGAAATATGGCTTCTAGAGTGTACACAAGGTTTTTCAAGTATTTGACCTAGTGACCTAGTTTTTAACCCCATGTGACCCATTTTCAAACTTGACCAAGATATAATTAAGACAAACATTCTACAAAGTTGCATCAAGCTCGGGTCTAAAATATGGCCTCTAGAGTGTACACAAGTTTTTTTCAATATTTGACCTAGTGACCTAGTTTTTGACCCCACATGACCCATTTTCGAACTTGACCGAGATTTCATTGAGACAAACAATTAAGATAAACATTCTGACAAAGTTGCATCAAGCTCGGGTCAAAAATATGGCCTCTAGAGTGTACACAAGGTTTTTCAAGTATTTGACCTAGTGACCTAGTTTTTAATCCCATGTGACCCATTTTCAAACTTGACCAAGATATAATTAAGACAAACATTCTGACAAAGTTGCATCAAGCTCGGGTCAAAAATATGGCCTCTAGAGTGTACACAAGGTTTTTCCAATATTTGACCTAGTGACCTAGTTTTTGACCCCACATGACCCATTTTCGAACTTGACCGAGATTTCATTGAGACAAACATTCTGACAAAGTTGCATCAAGCTCGGGTCAAAAATATGGCCTCTAGAGTGTACACAAGGTTTTTCCAATATTTGACCTAGTGACCTAGTTTTTGACCCCACTTGACCCATTTTCGAACTTGACCGAGATTTCATTGAGACAAACATTCTGACAAAGTTTCATGATGATTGCATCAGAAATGTGGCCTCTAGAGTGTACACAAGCAAAAGTTAACGGACGGACGGACGGACAACGGACAACACACCATCCCATAAGCTCTGCTGGCCCTTGGCCAGTAGAGCTAAATATCAAGTGTGGGGCGTGGTGGGTGGTGTGATGGGGTAAGAGGCGGGGTGCGGAGGGGTGGGGGGGAGCGGGGGGGTTGCAACATATACACTCAAGAGATATGAAAACGCAACATGGGAATTTCCGCTATATATTGTATGTACAATATGCTGCTTTTAATCGAATGGTACATGACTACGTAAGACTTTTCCTTTTGGAAAAAATACTAAAACAACAAATAATACAGCAAATAGTATTCCTTCAAAGTTTCATTATTAACAGAATACGCGTTTGGCGCTATCATGCGAGCAAACTTAGGATGCAACATTTTGCAAACTATTTACGTTAAATACAGTACTGGACTAGGTCAGTTTTTCAAAGAGCAATTTCAACATCTATGAAGTTGTTGTTACAAGGTGTAGTGTGATTGAAACGTCTACAACATCACAGTTGTGTCCTTTCTCTAATTAACTGCAACTTTTTTTTTACAAAACATCTTGGGATTTCTTTGGAATATTATGTGCAATTAAGTGTGCAGTATATACAATATATAGCGGAAATTCCCGTGTTGCGTTTTCATATCTCTTGAGTGTATATGTAGGAATTGACAAAAGCATCACAGAAATATGTAAAAAAAAAAAAAAATCAAGTGTAGGGCGTGGTGGGTGTGGTGATGGGGTTAGAGGCGGGGGTGGGGGGGGGAGGGGGCGGGCAGAGTTGCAACATATATGTGTAAGAATTGATAAAAAGCAACACAGAAGTATGTAAAAAAATTATTAAAAAATCAAGTGTGGGGCGTGGTGGGTGGTGTGATGGGGTAAGAGGCGGGGGGCGGGGGGGAGGGGGGGGGGTTGGGGGTTGCAACATATATATGTAGGAATTGACAAAAGCATCACAGAAATATGTAAAAAAAAAAAAAAAAAAGTGGGGGCGAGGTAGAGGGGGGGAGAGGAAGGAGCCCATGCCCCAATATGGGTGAAGTAATAAGATGCATAATGCTATAACAAATCCCAAACCAAAATTATAGATATATACATGCTTACATGCAAACCTAGATCTGCATTTATTGCACATTTTATGGGCCATCACAATTTGGGTTCCATAGGAGCCCAGAATTTGCAGAAGACAAAATTACTTATCCAACCCTTTACAACATACTATAAGGAAACCAATTCCAAAATTTTGTTCAACTAGGACAAAAAATGTAAGAGATATAGACCTTTAAACACAGCTTACACAGCTTACACACAAAATTTGATGTGAAACAGACATATTTTAAGTGCTATCAGAATTTGGGTTCCATGGGAGCCCAGGGGTTACAGGAACCAAAATTACTTAAGCAGCCCTTACGATAATGCTATAAGGAAGCTAATGGCCAAATTTGATTGTGCTAGGGTAAGAATTGCAAGAGATATAGACTTGTAAACACAGCTTACACGCAAAATTTGATGTAAAATGGGACACATTTTATTATTATTTTATTATAATTTGCGTTTCATGGGAGCCCATGGATTACAGGAACCAAAATTGCTTAAGCTGCCCTTAAGATAATGCTACAAGGAAGCCCATGAACAAATTTGGTTGTGGTAGGATAAGAAATGTAAGAGATATAGACTTGTAAACACAGCTTACACGCAAACCTTGATGTGGGACGCCGACGCCAACGCCGACGCCGGGGTGATTACATAAGCTCTCTTATTCTTTGAATAGTCGAGCTAAAAACGGATATTTCATAAAATTATAACGTCACCTTCGTCAGGAGGAGGTTATGACGTAAGGACACGTTTTGACGTTCTTGCACAACTAGACCCTAAACTCTACAATCTGTGAAAGTTTCATTCAAATCCCATCTTAAATGCATGAGGCACAGCGATAACAAGATTTGCCAACAAACGCCAGTGGCGGCCATCTTGGATGACGTCATGCCCCAAAAGTTTCGGGACACTATTCCAGCCTGAGCTATATCACTGTATAAAATTTAGAGACGGGCGACCAGTCTTAGTAAGAAAAGTGGCTGACAGAAGAAGAAGAAGAAGAAGGAAGAGGAATAATAAGAACTAGATATTGATCAGAACCTGATCAAACGGGCTTTCCTGATTTTAATGGCGTCATGACGTCACAACTGTCAGAGTTGTCTAAATTTATGAAACTGATTGATATATCAAGATACTTAGAAAATGCGACCAGTAAAAAAATCGATTTTCTGAATATTTTGACGTCACTGACGTCATGACGTCAGGATACCGTATGACATCTGTGCACAACCAGATCCCGTACTCTACAATCTGTGAAAGTTTTGTTCAAATCCGATCATAAATAGAGAAGATATAGTCTTAACAAGATTTCCTTTATGACATCACTGGTGGCCATCTTTGATGACGACATAACAAACTTTGACGTTATTGCACAAGCAGACGTTGAATGTCGAGTTCCTGTGAAAGTTCTATCAAGATCCGATCATAAATGAAGGAGATTGGCGGCCATTTTGGATGACGTCATAACATTAAAACTACTAAAGTTGACTGAAACAATGACAATGATTGATTTTGCAGTAAAACAACTTAAAAAATGCAATCACTGAAAAAACTGTCAGAGTTGTTGAAGATGAAGACACTGATTGATTGATCACGAAAATAACTTCCAACATGCAATTAGTGAAAAAAAAAGAATTTCTGAATACTTTGTCGTCACTGACGTCATGACGTCGGGATACCGTATGACCTTCTTGCACAACCGTACCCTGAACTGTACAATCTGTCAAAGTTTTATTCAATACCGATAATAAATAGAGAAGATATAGACAAAAAATTCATTCATGATGTCACTGGCGGCCATCTTTGATGATGACATGACAACATTCCACATTATAGCACAACTAGACTAAGATATCTACAAACTGTGAAAGTTTTATCAAACTCCGATAATAAATGAAGGAGAGATATCGATTACAAGATTTCTTAAATGACGTCATTGGCGGCCATTTTGGATGACGTCATGCATTAAAACTGTCAGCGTCGACTGAGACAATGACATTGATGGATTATGCAGTAAAATAACTTCAAAAATGTAATCAGTGAAAAAAACTAATTTTCATAACATTATGACATCTCTGACGTCAAGACGTTATTACCTAGAGACGCGTTCTTAAATTCTTGCACAACCAGAACCTGAACTCTACATTCTGTGAAAGTTTCATTCAAATCCGACTATAAATGTTTGAGATCTAGCGCTAACAAAATTAGTATCATGACGTCACTCGCGGCCATCTTGGATGACGTCATGACGTCATGACCCCAAAAGTTTCGGGACACTAAGTCAGCTTGAGCTATATCATTCAGTAAAATTGAAAGGCCGTGCGACCAGTCATACTATGAAAAGTGACGGTGAAAAGAACAGGAATAATAATAATAATAATAATAATAACTAGATTTTGATCAGAACCTGATCAAACGGGCTTTCCTGTCTTAATGACTTCATGACGTCACAACTGTCAGAGTTGTCGAAGATGAAGACACTGACTGATTTATCACGAAATTAACTTCGAACATGCAATCAGTGAAAAAATGTTTTTCTGAATATGTTGACGTCCCTGACGTCATGATGTCGGGATACCGTATGACGTTCTTGCACATCCGGACCCTGAACTCTACAATCTGTGGAAGTTTTATTTAAATCCGAAGAATAGAGAAGATATAGACAAAACAAAGAGTTCATTTATGACGTCACTGGCGGCCATCTTTGATGACGACATGACAACATTCTACATTATAGCACAACTAGACTTTGATATCTACAAACTGTGAAAGTTTTATCAAACTCCGATGATCAATAAAGGAGATATGGCGATTACAATATTTCTTAAATTACGTCATTGGCGGCCATTTTGGACGGCGTCATGATGTTAAAACAGTCAGCGTCGACTGAGACAATGACATTGATGGATTATATAGTAAAACAACTTCAAAAATGCAATCAGTGAAAAAAAAAACGGATTTTCATAACATTATGACGTCACTGACGTCAAGACGTTATTACCTAGAGAAACGTTTTTACATTCTCGCACAACTCGACCATAAACTGTACAATCTGTGAACGTTTCATTCAAATTCGACTATAAATATTTGAGATATAGCGTTATCAAAATTTGTATCATGAAAGTCTCTGGCGGCCATCTTGGATGACGTCATGACAATTTTGACATTTTTGCACAACTCAGCGTCATTCCCTACAAGCTAGAAAAGTTGCATCGAAATCAGATCATAAATGAAGGAGATATAGCGATTACAAGATTTTTTATGTGACGTCATTTGCGGCCATTTTGAATGACGTCATGACGTTAAAGCGGTCAGCGTCGACTGAAACAATGACACAACAAGACCCTGAAACCTAAAATCTATGAAAGATTCATTCAAATCCGACTGTAAATGTTTGAGATCTTGTGCTAACAATATTTGTATCATGACGTCAGTGGTGGCCATCTTGGATGACAATAGCGATTACAAGATTTATTAAATTACGTCATTGGCGGCCATTTTGAATGACGTCATGACGTTAAAACGGTCAGCGTCGACTACAACATTGACACTGATGGATTTTACAGTAAAAAACATGAAAAATTCTATCATTGAAAAAAATGACTTTTCATAACATTGTGACGTCACTGACGTCAAGACGTTATTATACAGAGACAACTTTTTACATTCTTGCACAACTAGACCCTGAACTCTACAATCTGAAAAAGTTTCATTCAAATCCGACTTTAAATGTTTGAGATCTATCGATAACAAGATTTGTCTGATGACGTCACTGGTGGCCATCTTGGACGACATCATGACGCCAAAATTTTCGGGACACTATTCCAGCCTGAGCTCTATCAACGTGTAAAATTTAGAGACCGTGCAACCACTTTAACTATGAAAAGTGGCGGTGAGAAGAAGAAGAACAACAAAAGAATAAGAATAAACAGAACGAAAACAAAAGGTCTTTCCACTGAAAGGTGGAAAGCCCTAATAATAAGAATAAACAGAACGAAAACAAGAGGTTTTCCACTGAAAAGTGGAAAGCCCTAATAAACAGAGAAACGCAATAATGGTTTCTACAGCAATGTGGTCAGCCCCTACTAGATTTTGATCAGAACCTGATCAAACATGGCTTTCCATAAAATGTAAAATCATACTAAATGACGTCATGACGTCACAATGGTTAGTGATGATAAAGACAATAGTTCATTTATGACATCACTGTGGCCATCTTTGATGATGACATGACAACATTCCACATTATAGCACAACTAGACGTTGATATCTACAAACTGAGAAAGTTCTATCAAACTCCGATGATAAATAAAGGAGATATGGCGAATACAACATTTCTTAAATGACGTCATTGGCGGCTTTAACATAATGACGTCACTGACGTCAACACGTTATTACATAGAGACACGTTTTTACATTCTTGTACAACTGGACCCTGAACCCTTCAATCTGTGAAAGTTTCAATCAAATCCAATCGTAAATGCATGAGATACAGCGATAACAAGATTTGCCTACAAACGCCAGTGGCGGCCATCTTGGATGACGTCATGACCCCAAAAGATTCGGGACACTAAGTCAGCTTGAGCTATATCATTGTGTAAAATTAAGAGGCCGTGCGACCAGTCTTACTAAGAAAAGTGACGGTGAGAAGAACAGGAATAATAATAATAATAATAAGAAGAACTAGATTTTGATCAGAAAACTGATCAAACGGGCTTTCCGTCATGACGTCACAACTGTCAGAGTTGTCGAAGATGAAGACACTGATTGATTTATCCCGAAAATAACTTCGAACATGCAATCAGTGAAAAAAAGAATTTCTGAATATTTTGACGTCACTGATGTCATGACGTCGGGATACCGTATGACATTCTTGCACAACCGAACCCTGAACTGTACAATCAGTGAAAGTTTTATTCAAATCCGATAATAAATAGAGACTAGATTTTGATCAGAGACCTGATCAAACGGGCTTTCCTGTCATGACGTCAAAACTGTCAGTGTTGGCGAAGATGAAGACACTGATTTGATTTATCACAAAAATAACTTCTAACATGCAATCAGTGAAAAAAACGATATTCTGAATATTTTGACGTCATGACATCATGATGTCGGGATACCGTATGACGTTCTTGCACAACCGGACCCTGAACTCTACAATCTGTGAAAGACATGAAAACATTCCACATAAATGAAGGAGATATGGCGAATACAATATTTCTTAAATGACGTCATTGGCGGCCATTTTGGATGATAACAAGATTTTCATAATGACGTCACTGGCGGCCATCTTTGATGACGTCATGACCATTTTCGACATTCTTGCACAACTCAACCATATTCCCTACAGGCTGTAAAAGTTACCTCAAAATCCGATAATAAATGCAGGAGATATAGTGATTACAATATTTCTTAAATGACGTCAATGGCGGCCATTTTGGATGACGTCATGACGTTTTAAAACTGTCAGCGTCGACTTAGATGATGACACTGATGGAGTTTACGATAAAACTTTTTAAAAAATGCAATTAATGAAAAAAACGTATTTTTCATAACATTATGACATCACTGACATCAAGACGTTGTAACATAGAGAGACACGTTTTGACCTTCTTGCACAAATAGACCCTAAACTCTACAATCTTTGAAAGTTTCATTCAAATCCCATCTTAAATGCATGAGATACAACGATAACAAGATTTGCCTACAAACGCCAGTGGCGGCCATCTTGGATGAAGTCATGAACCCCAAAAGCTTCGGGACACTATTCCAGACTGAGCTCTATCAATTTGTAAAATTTAGAGGATGTGCGACAAGTCTTACTATGAAAAGTGGCTGACAGAAGAAGAAGAAGAAGAAGAACAACAACAAGAGGAACTAGATTTTGATCAGAGACCTGATCAAACGGGCTTTCCTGTCATGACGTCACAACTGTCAGTGTTGTCGAAGATGAAGACACTGATTGATTTATCACGAAAATAACTTCGAACATGCAATCAGTGAAAAAAACGATTTTCTGAATATTTTGACGTCACTGACGTCACTGACGTCATGACGTCGGGTTACTGTATGACGTTCTTGCACAACAGGACCATGAACTCTACAATCTGTGAAAATTTTATCAAATGCGATAATAGATGGAGAAGATATAGACAAAACAAGAGTTCATTTATGACATCACTGGCGGACATCTTTGATGACGACATGACAACATTCCACTTTATAGCACAACTAGACTTTGATAACTACAAACTTTGAAAGTTTTATCAAACTCCGATGTTAAATGAAGGAGATATGGCGTTTACAAGATTTCTTAAATGACGTCCATTGGTGGCCATTTTGGATGATGTCACGACGTTAAAACTGTCAGCGTTGACTGAGACAATGACATTGATGGATTATACAGTAAAACAACTTCAAAAATGCAATCACTGAAAAAAATGGATTTTCATAAATTATGACGTCACTGACGTCAAGACGTTATTACATAGAGACACGTTTTTACATTCTTGCACAACTAGATCCTGAACAATACAATATTTGAAACTTTCATTCAAATAACAAGATTTTCATCATGACGTCACTGGCGGCCATCTTTGATGACGTCATGACAATTTTAGACATTCTTGCACAATTCAACCGTATTCCATACAGGCTGTGACAGTTATCTCAAAATCCGATAATAAATGCAGGAGATATAGCGATTACAATATTTCTTAAATGACGTCATGGGCGGCCATTTTGGATGACGTCATGACGTTAAAACTATTAGCGTCGACTAAAATAATGACACTGATGGATTTTCCGATAAAATTCCTTACAAAATGCATTCAATGAAATAAAAAAATTCATAACTTTGTGACGTCACTGACGTCAACACTTTGTAGCATAGACAGACACGTTTTGACGTTCTTGCACAACTAGACCTTAAACTCTACAATCTGTGAAAGTTTCATTCAAATCCCATAGTAAATGCACCAGATACCGTGATAACAAGATTTGCCTACTAACGCCAGTGGCGGCCATCTTGGATGACGTCATGACGTCAAAAGTTTCGGGACACTATTCGAGCCTGAGCTATATCATTGTGTAAAATTTAGAGGCCGTGAGACCAGTCTAACTATTCAAAGTGGCAGTGAGAATAATAATAATAATAACTAGATTTTGATCAGAACCTGATCAAACATGGCTTTCCATGTCAGGCTTAACATGTAAAATCATACTCAATGACGTCATGACGTCACAATGGTTAGTGATGATAAAGACATTGATCTTGATTGATTTACTGTAAAACTGACGGAGAAAGGTTAGAAAGGGAACGCCCTCTCTCAGCAACACCATCTCACACCGACAAAGTAACCCGAAAATCCCCCCCCCCACCCACCTCCTCCATCCGCAGCACTGACCTAAAGAAAAAAAAGAAAGAAAAGAAAAAAAAGAAAGAAAAAAAAAGAAAAGAATTTTTTTTTACGAGAAATCGTTAATAAATAGGAAAAAACATGCAAGTTTTACATCGCAGCTTATGTCAATTCAGTGGAAAAAGCTGCGCACAAAAAAAAAAAAACATTTCTTAGACACTGTGTTTGTTGGTGACGTCAGGTAAACAACTGTGTCCACATAACACAACACGTGATCAGCCTAAACATTCTTACCATCCGCAGTATGATGTTGCACAACAAGCGATAAAGCCGAAAAAGTTAACCATCAGCAGTATGATCTTACGCAACAAGTGATAACGAGAAACACTTATAACAAGAATTTCCATTTTTAAACAGTTATATAGGAAAAAAAAGTAAAATCATACTGGATGACGTCATGACGTCATAATGATCGGTGACGTTAAAGACAATGACCGTGATTGATTTACAGGCCAAACTGGACGAAAAATACAATTTGCACCAAAATGACCTTTGATGACTTAAGACATCAAAGGCTGACGTCACATTTAATGACGTCTAGACGTCGTTTTATATTCTTGCACAACTAGACCCTAAACTGCGAAAGTTTCATTCAAATCCGGTCATAAATGTTTGAGATCTAGCGCTAACAAGATTTGTATCATGACGTCACTGGCGGCCATCTTGGATGACGTCATGACCCCAAAAGCTTCGGGACACTATTCCAGCCTGAGTTCTATCATTGTGTAAAATTTAGAGGCCGTGCGAGCAGTCGTACTATGAAAAGTGCTGGGGAGAAGAAGAAGAAGAAAAGAATAAGAATAAACAGAACGAAAACAAAAGGTCTTTCCACTGAAAGGTGGAAAGCCCTAATAATGATAACTAGATTTT
This sequence comes from Cyrtodaria siliqua, assembly GCA_037043455.1. Lineage (NCBI taxonomy): Eukaryota > Metazoa > Mollusca > Bivalvia > Adapedonta > Hiatellidae > Cyrtodaria > Cyrtodaria siliqua. Next base: position 35,232 of record JAWPHD010014688.1, on the reverse strand, counting down.
GATCAGAACCTGATCAAACGGGCTTTCCTGTCTTAATGACGTCATGACGTAACAACTATCAGAGTTGTCGAAGATGAAGACACTGATTGATTTATCATGAAAATAACTTCGAACATACAATCTGTGAAAAAAAACGAATTTCTAAATATTTTGACGTCACTGACGTCATGACGTCATGACGTCATGACGTCGTGATACCGTATGACGTTTTTGCACAATCAGACCCTGAACTCTACAATCTGTGAAAGTTTCATTCAAATCCAACCATATATCTTTGAGATCTAGCGCTAACAAAATTAGTTCATGACGTCCCTTGCGGCCATCTTTGATGACGTCATGACAATTTTTAACATTATTGCACAACTAAATCTAATTCCCTACAGGCTGTGAAAGTTGCATCAAAATCCGATCATAAATGAAGGAGATATAGCGATTACAAGATTTCTTAAATGACGTCATTGGCGGCCATTTTGGATAAGTAATGACGTTAAAACTGTCAGCGGCTATTCAAACAATGACATTGTTAGATTTTGCATTAAAATACATCAATATATGCACTCAGTAATAAAAAACGATTTTTTATATATTATGACAGGCTGTGAAAGTTGCATCAAAATCTGATCATAAATGAAGAAGATATAGCGATTACAAAATTTCTCAAATGACGTCATTGGCGGCCATTTTGGATGATGTCATGACGTTAAAACTGTCAGCGTCGACTGAGACAATGACATTGATGGATTATACAGTAAAACAACTTCAAAAATGTAATCAGTGAAAAAAACGGGTTTTCATAACATTATGACGTCATTGACGTCAAGACGTTATTACATAGAGACACGTTTTTACATTCTTGCACAACTAGACCCTGAACTCTATAATATTTGAAAGTTTCATTCAAATCCGACCATACATCTTTAAGATCTAGCGATAACACGATTTTCATCATGACGTCACTGGCGGCCATCTTTGATGACCGCATGACAAATTTAGACATTCTTGCACAACCCAACCGTATTCCATATATGCTGTGAAAGCTATCTCAAAATCCGATAATAAATGCAGGAGATATAGCGATTACAATATTTTTTAAATGACGTCATTGGCGGCCATTTTGGATAACGTCATGACGTTAAAACTGTCAGCGTCGACTAAGATAATGACACTAATGGATTTTCCGATATCATTCCTTACAAAATGCATTTAATGAAAAAAAAACGGATTTTTCGTAACTTTGTGACGTCACTGACGTCAACACTTTGTAGCATAGACAAGACGTTTTGACGTTCTTGCACAACTAGACCCTAAACTCTACAATCTGTAAAAGTTTCATTCAAATCCCATAGTAAATGCACCAGATACAGTGATAACAAGATTTGCCTACAAACGCCAGTGGCGGCCATCTTGGATGACGTCAGGACGTCAAAAGTTTCGGGACACTATTCCAGTCTGAGCTATATCATTGTGTAAAATTTAGAGGCCGTGAAACCAGTCTAACTATTCAAAGTGGCAGTGAGAAGAATAATAATAATAACTAGATTTTGATCAGAGACCTGATCAAACGGGCTTTCCTGTCATGACGTCACAATTGTCAGAGTTGTCGAAGATGAAGACACTGATTGATTTATCACGAAAATAACTTCGAACATGCAATCAGTGAAAAAAACGAATTTCTGACTATTTTTACGTCACTGACGTCATGACGTCGGGATACCGTATGACATTTGTGCACAACCAGATCCTCCCGTAATCTACAATCTGTGAAAGTTTTGTTCAAATCCGATCATAAATAGAGAAGATATAGTCTTAACAAGATTTCCTTTATGACGTCACTGGTGGCCATCTTTGATGACGACATAACAAACTTCGACATTATTGCACAACCAGACGTTGAATGTAGAGTTCCTTTATCAAGATCCGATCATAAATGAAGGAGATATAGTGATTATAATATTTCTATAATGACGTCATTGGCGGCCATTTTGGATGACGTCATAACATTAAAACTACTAACGTTATGTTGATTTTGCAGTAAAACAACTTAAAAAATGCAAACAGTAAAGAAAACGGATTTTTAATAACATTGTAACGTCACTGACGTCAAGACGTTATAACATAGAGACACGTTTAGATCTTTTTGCATAACTGACCCTGAACTCTACAAGCTGTGAAAGTTTAATTCAAATCCAACTGTCAATGGTTGAAATCTAGCACTTACAAGATTTTTATCTTGACGTCACTGGCGTCAATCTTTGATGACGTCATGACCATTTTTGAAATTCATCCACAACTTAACCTAATTCCCTGCAGGCTGTGAAAGTTGCATCAAAATCCAATAATAAATGCAGGAGATATAGCGATTACAAGATTTCTTAAATGACGTCATTGGCGGCCATTTTGGATAACGTCATGACATTAAAACTGTCAGCGTCTATTCAAACAATGACATTGATAAATTTTGCATTAAAATACCTTAATATATGCAATCAGTAAAAAAACCGGATTTTTCATAAAATTATGACGTCACTGACGTCAGGACGTTATTATATAGAGACACGTTTTTACATTCATGCACAACTAGACACTGAACTCTACAATCTGTGAAAGTTTCATTCAAATCCGACTATACATTTGGGAGATCTTGCGCTAACAAGATTTGTATCACTGGCGGCCATCTTGGATGACGTCATGATAATTTTCGACATTCTGGCACAACACATCCTATTTCCCTACAGGCTGTGAAAGTTAAAATCCGATCATAAATGAAGAAGATATAGCAATTAAAAGATTTCTTAAATGACGTCATTGGAGGCCATTTTGAATGACGTCATGACGTTAAAACTGTCAGCGTCGACTGAGACAATGACATTGATTGATTATACAGTAAAACAACTTCAAAAATGTAATCAGTGAAAAAAACGGGTTTTCATAACATTATGACGTCACTGACATCAAGACGTTATTACACAGAGACACGTTTTTACATTCTTGCACAACTAGACCCTGAACTCTACAATATTTGAAAGTTTCATTCAAATCCAACCATACATCTTTGAGATCTAGCGATAACAAGATTTTCATCATGACGTCACTGGCGGCCATCTTTGATGACGTCATGACAATTTTCTACAGTCTTGCATAACTCAAACTAATTCCAAACAGGCTATGAAAGTTGCATCAAAATCCGATCATAAATGCAGGAGATATAGCGATTACAATATTTCTTAAATGACGTCATTGGCGGCCATTTTGGCCGACGTCATGAAGTTAAAAATGTCAGCGTCGACTAATCTGATGACACTGATGGATTTTCCGAAAAAATTCTTTAAAAAATGCAATTAATGGAAAAAAGCGGATTTTTCATAACATTGTGACGTCATTGACGTCAAGACGTCGTACATAAAGAGGCATGTTTTGAGGTTCTTGCACAACTAGACCCTAAACTCTACAATCTGTGAAAGTTTCATTCAAATCCCATCTTAAATACACGAGATACAGTGATAACAAGATTTGCCTACAAACGCCAGTGGCGGCCATCTTGGATGACGTCATGACCCCAAAAGTTTCGGGACACTATTCCAGCCTGAGCTATATCACTGTATAAAATTTAGAGACCGGGCGACCAGTCTTACTATTGAAAGTGGCTGACAGAAGAAGAAGAAGAAAAGAATAATAAGAACTAGATTTTGATCAGAAACCTGATCAAACGGGCTTTCCTGATTTTAATGGTGTCATGACGTCACAACTGTCAGAGTTGTCTAAGTTGATGAAACTGATTGATATATCAAGAAAATAACTTCGAAAATGCGAAAAGTAAAAAAATCGATTTTTTGAATATTTTGACGTCACTGACGTCATGACGTCGGGATACCGTATGACATATGTGCACAACCAGATCCCGTACGCTACAATCTGTGAAAGTTTTGTTCAAATCCGATCATAAATGGAGAAGATATACTCTTAAAAAGATTTCCTTTATGACGTCACTGGTGGCCATCTTTGATGAGGACATAACAAACTTCGACATTATTGCACAACCAGACGTTGAATGTAGAGTTCCTGTGAAAGTTTTATCAAGATCCGATCATAAATGAAGGAGATATAGCGAATACAATATTTCTATAATGACGTGATTGGCGGCCATTTTGGATGACGTCATAACATTAAAACTACTAACGTTGACTGAAACAATGACAATGATTGATTTTGCAGTAAAAACAACTTAAAAAAGGCAATCAGTAAAGAAAACGGATTTTTAATAACATTGTAACGTCACTGACGTCAAGACGTTATTACCTAGAGAAACGTTTTTACATTCTTGCACAATTAGACCCTGAACCCTACAATCTGTGAAAGTTTCTTTCAAATTCGACCATAAATATTTGAGATATAGCGATAACAAGATTTGTCTGATGACGTCACTGGTGGCCATCTTGGATGACGTTATGACGTCAATTTGTTCTAGGCACCAGTCGCATACATCGTCTATCATTGAGTAATATTTTGACTTCCTGGGACAAATATTTCTATGAGAAGTGCGTGTAGGAGGAAGAATAATAAGAATAAACAGAACGAAAACAAGAGGTCTTTCCACTGAAAGGTGGAAAGCCCTAATAAGAACTAGATTTTGATCAGAACCTGATCAAACATGGGCTTTCTATAATATGCAAAATCATACTCAATGACGTCTTGACGTCACAATGGTTAGTGATGATAAAGACATTGATCTTGATTGATTTACTGTAAAACTGACGGAGAAAAGTTAGAAAGGGAACGCCCTCTCTCCGCAACACCATATCACAACGACAAAGTAACCCGAAATCCCCCCCCCCCCCCCTCGCCCTCCTCCATCCGCAGCACTGACCAAGAAGAAAAAAAAAAAAAGGCAATTACGAGAAATCGTTCATAAGCGCCGAAAAAACATAAAAGTTTTACTGCGCAGCTTTTGTCATTTCAGTGGAAAAAGCTGCGCACGGAGTTAAAAAATAAAAAAAAAATAAAAAAAAAATCCTTAAACACTGTGTTTGTTGGTGACGTCGTGTAAACAACTGTGGCACATAACACAAAACGTGATCAACCTAAACATTTTAACCATCCGCAGTATGATGTTGCCCAACAGCGATAAACCCAAAAAAGTAAACCATCCAAAGTATGATCTTGCGCAACATGTGATAACGAGAAACGGTTATAAGAAGAATTTCCATTTTTACATAGTTATATAGGAAAAAATGGAAAGTCATACTGCATGACGTGATGACGTCACAATGATCAGTGACGTTAAAGAAAATGACCGTGATTGATTTACAGGCAAAACTGGTCGAAACATACAATCTGCACAAAAATGACCTTTTACGACTTAAGACGTCAAAGGCCGACGTCACATTTAATGACGTGATGACGTCATTTTATGTTCTTGCACAACTAGACTCTAAACTTGACAATCTGTGAAAGTTTCATTGAAATCCGACCATAAATGTTTGAGATCTAGCGCTAACAAGATTTTTATCATGACGTCACTGGCGGCTACCTTGGATGACGTCATCACCCCAAAAGCTTCGGGGCACTATTCCAGCCTGAGCTATACTGATGTGTAAAATTTTGACACGATGCGACCAATATTTCTATGAAAAGTGGAGCTAAGAAGAAGAAGAAGAAGAAGAAGAATAATAAGAATAAACAGAACGAAAACAAAAGGTCTTTCCACTGAAAAGTGGAAAGCCCTAATAAGAATAAGAATAAGAATAAACAGAACGAAAACAAAAGGTCTAATATAAGAAGAACTAGATTTTGATCAGAGACCTGATCAAACGGGCTTTCCTGTCATGACGTCACAACTGTCAGTGTTGTCGAAGATGAAGACACTGATTGATTTATCACGAAAATAACTTCGAACATGCAATCAGTGAAAAAAAACGATTTTCTGAATATTTTGACGTCACTGACGTCATGACGTTGGGATAGCGTATGACATTCTTGCACAACGGGACCCTGAACTCTACAATTTGTGAAAGTTTTATTCAAATGCGATATTAGATAGAGAAGATATAGACAAAACAAGAGTTCATTTATCACGTCACTGGCGGCCATCTTTGATGACGACATGACAACATACCACATTATAGGACAACTAGACTTTGATACCTACAAACTGTGAAAGTTTTATCAGACTCCGATGTTAAATGAAGGAGATATGATATGATTACAAGATTTCCTAAATGATGTCATTGGCGGCCATTTTGGATGACGTCATGACGTTAAAACTGTCAGCATCGACTGAGACAATGATATTGATGGATTATACAGTAAAACAACTTCAAAAATGTAATCAGTGAAAAAAACGGGTTTTCATAACATTATGACGTCACTGACGTCAAGACGTTATTACATAGAGACACATTTTTACATTCTTGCACAACTAGACCCTGAACTCTACAATATTTGAAAGTTTCATTCAAATCCGACCATACATCTTTGAGATCTAGCGATAACAATATTTTCATCACGACGTCACTGGCGGCCATATTTGATGACGTCATGACAATTTTAGACATTCTGGCACAACTCAACCGTATTCCATACAGGCTGTTAAAGTTATCTCAAAATCGGATAATAAATGCAGGAGATATAGCGATTACAATATTTCTTAAATTACGTCATTGGCGGCCATTTTGGATGACGTCATGACGTTAAAACTGTCAGCATCGACTGAGACAATGATATTGATGGATTATACAGTAAAACAACTTCAAAAATGTAATCAGTGAAAAAAACGGGTTTTCATAACATTTTGACGTCACTGACGTCAAGACGTTATTACATAGAGACACGTATTTACATTCTTGCACAACTAGACCCTGAACTCTACAATATTTGAAAGTTTCATTCAAATCCGACCATATATCTTTGAGATCTAGCGATAACAATATTTTCATCATGACGTCACTGGCGGCCATCTTTGATGACGTCATGACAATTTTAGACATTCTTGCACAACTCAACATTATTCCATACAGGCTGTTAAAGTTATCTCAAAATCCGATAATAAATGCAGGAGATATAGCGATTACAATATTTCTTAAATGACGTCATTGGCAGCCATTTTGGATGACGTCAAGACGTTAAAACTGTCAGCGTCGACTAAAATAATGACACTGATGGATTTTCCGATAAAATTCCTTACAAAATGCATTTAATGAAAAAAAAACGGATTTTTCGTAACTTTGTGACGTCACTGACGTCAACACTTTTTAGCAAAGACAGACACGTTTTGACGTTCTTGCACAACTAGACCCTAAGCTCTACAATCTGTGAAAGTTTCATTCAAATCGCATCGTAAATGCATGAGATACAGCGATAACAAGATTTGCCTACAAACGCTAGTGGCGGCCATCTTGGATGACGTCATGACCCCAAAAGTTTCGGGAAACTATTCCAGCCTGAGCTATATCACTGTATAAAATTTAGAGACCAGGCGACCAGTCTAACTATTGAAAGTGGCTGACAGAAGAAGAACAACAAGAAGAAGGAAGAGGAATAATAATAAGAACTAGATTTTGATCAGAGACCTGATCAAACGGGCTTTCCTGTCATGACGTCAAAACTGTCAGTGTTGTCGAAGATGAAGACATTGATTGATTTATCACGAAAATAACTTCGAACATGCAATCAGTGAAAAAAAAAACGATTTTCTGAATATTTTGACGACACTGACGTCATGACGTCATGACGTCATGACGTCATGACATTGGGATACCGTATGACGTTCTTGCACAATCTGACCCAGAACTCTACAATCTGTGAAAGTTTTATTCAAATCCGATGATAGATAGAGAAGATATAGACAAAACAAGAGTTCATTTATCACGTCACTGGCGGCCATCTTTGATGACGACATGACAACATTCCTCATTATAGCACAACTAGACGTTGATATCTACAAACTGAGAAAGTTTTATCAAACTCCGATGATAAATGAAGGAGATATGGCGAATACAAGATTTCTTAAATGACGTCATTGGCGGCCATTTTGGATGACGTCATGACGTTAAAACTGTCAGCTTCGACTGAGACAATGACATTGATGGATTATACAGTGAAACAACTTCAAAAATGTAATCAGTGATAAAAACGGGTTTTCATAACATTATGACGTCACTGACGTCAAGACGTTATTTCATAGAGACACGTTTTTTACATTCTAGCACAACTAGACCCTGAACTCTACAATATTTGAAAGTTTCATTCAAATCCAACCTTACATCTTTGAGATGTAGCGATAACAAGATTTTCATCATGATGTCACTGGCGGCCATCTTTGATGACGTCATGACAATTTTCGGCATTCTTGCTCAACTCAACCGTATTCCATACAGGCTGTGAAAGTTATCTCAAAATCGGATAATAAATGCAGGAGATATAGCGATTACAATATTTCTTAAATGACGTCATTAGCGGCCATTTTGGATGACGTCATGACGTTAAAACTGTCAGCGTCGACTGAAATGATGATACTGATGAATTTTCCGATAAAACACCTTAAAAAATGCAATAATGAAGAAAAAAGGATTTTTCATAACATTGTGACGTCACTGACGTCAAGACGTTGTAACATAAAGAGACCCGTTTTGACGTTCATGCACATCTAGACCCTAAACTCTACAATCTGTGAAAGTTTCATTCAAATCCCATCGTAAATGCACGAGATACAGTGATAACAAGATTTGCATACAAATGCCAGTGGCGGCCATCTAGGATGACGTCATGACCCCAAAATTTTCGGGACACTATTCCAGCCTGAGCTATATCACTGTGTAAAATATTGAGGCCGTTCGACCAGTCATACTATGAAAAGTGGCGGCGAGAAGAAGAAGAAGAAGAAGAAGAAGAGGAATAATAATAATAAGAATAAACAGAACGAACACAAAAGGTCTTTCCACTGAAAAGTGGAAAGCCCTAATAAACAGAACGAACACAAAAGGTCTTTCCACTGAAAGGTGGAAAGCCCTAATAAGCAGAAAAACGCAATAATGGTTTCTACAGCAATGTGGTAAGTCCATACTAGATTTTGATCAGAACCTGATCAAACATGGGCTTTCCAAAAATCATACCCAATGACGTCATGACGTCACAATGGTTAGTGATGATAAAGACATTGATCTTGATTTACTACAAAACTGACGGAGAAAAGTTAGAAAGGGAACGCCCTCTCTCAGCAACACCATCTCACACCGACAAAGTAACCCGAAATCCCCCCCCCCCCCACCCCCACCTCCTACATCGGCAGCACTGACCAAAGAAAAAAAAAAGAAAAAAAAAAAGAGAGAAATTTACGAGAAATCGTTCAAAAAAGCTGAAAAACATAAAAGTTTTACTGCGCAGCTTTTGTCATTTCAGTGGAAAAAGGTGCGCACGGAGTTAAAAATAAAAAATAAAAAAAATAAAATAAAAAAATCTTCATTAGACACTGTTTGTGGGTGACGTCAGGTAAACAAGTGTGTCACATAACACAGCACTATGTCAACCTAAACATTCTTACCATCCGCAGTATGATGTTGCACAACAAGCGATAAAGTCGAAAAAGTTAACCCTCCGCAGTATGATCTTAAGATAAGATAAGATAAGATAAGATAAGCGACTTTATTTAAAGAGGGTAACATATTTAGTTTAAAACTAATCTTCCACATGGCCCTCTTTTATTTACAACATTTTCAACAACAATACATGTTTAATATAAAATGACATATCTGATGTACATTTCCAATTAAATCAAGTTCATCATCATCATTTTAGAATATATAGAATATATAGAATAGAACCTACACACACAATCACATTCACACATGAATTTCTCATTGACAGTGACATTTAGCAAAAAACAATATATACAGATTAACAATATATGCTAAAACAAAATAAAAATAAAGTTTAAAAAAAAAAAAAACAGTTGCAATAATCCAATAATTAAAGAAAAACAATTTAAACATTTTTCATTAATTTAATTAAATTGCTTTGAAATGCCATTATTGACGATCTGTCTTTAATGTTGGTAGGTAAATTATTCCCAAATTATTGGTCCTGAGTATGTTAAACTTTGTTTAAATATTTCTTTATTAGGTTTTGGTATTATGAAATTGTTTGAAGAACATGATCGTGTTATTGTTGTATTTTCATTAACTTGTCTTAATGTGAACATTTCATTGACATAAGATGGAGTTTTACATTTTGATATTTTTACATAAACTTTGCTTTTCTAAGATAGACTCTGTCAAACACTGTTAATATTTTCAAATTCTGCATGCTTTCTAATGAGTTTTCAACTTCATAATCAAGAATAACTTTGCAAGCTCTTTTTTGTAGTCGTAATATTCTATTTAAACTTGTCTGACAGGTTCCACCCCCATATAACATTGCAATAATCTATGTGTGGTTGAATGTAAGCTTTATAAAACTGAATCCTATGATTGAGACTTAAGTATTGCTTAAGTACGTCTTACGCAACAAGTGATAACGAGAAACACTTATAACAAGAATTTCCATTTTTAAACAGTTATATAGGAAAAAACGTAAAATCATACTGGATGACGTCATGACGTCACAATGATCGGTGACGTTAAAGACAATGACCGTGATTGATTTACAGGCAAAACTGGACGAAAAATACAATTTGCACCAAAATGACCTGTTATGACTTAAGACGTCAAAGGCTGACGTCATCACATTTTCTTGCACAACTACACCCTAAACTGTACCAGCTGCGAAAGTTTCATTCAAATCAGTCATAAATGTTTGAGATCTAGCGCTAACAAGATTTGTATCATGACGTCACTGGCGGCCATCTTGGATGACGTCATGACCCCAAAAGCTTCGGGACACTATTCCAGCCTGAGTTCTATCACTGTGTAAAATTTAGAGGCCGTGCGACCAGTCGTACTATGAAAAGTGCTGGGGAGAAGAAGAAGAAGAAAAAGAATAAGAACTAGATTTTGATCAGAGCCTGATCAAACATGGGCTTTCCATGTCATCCTTAACATGTAAAATCATACTCGATGACGTCATGACGTCACAATGGTCAGTGATGATAAAGACAATGATCTTGATTGATTTACTGTAAAACTGACGGAGAAAAGTTAGAAAAGGGAACGCCCTTTCCCAGCAACACCATCTCACACCGATATAGTAACCCGAAATACTCACCCCCACCCACCCACCCACCTACCTTCCCCACTACTCACCCACCAAGAATTTTTTTTTTTTTTTTTTTACGAGAAATCGTTTATACGCGCTGAAAAAACATCAGTTCAGTGGAAAAAGCTGCGCACGGAGTTATAAAAAAAAAAGAAAAATCTCCTTAGACACTGTGTTTGCTGGTTACCTCAGGTAATCAACTGCGTCACATAACACAACACGTGATCAACCTAAACATTCTTACCATCCACAGTATGATGTTGCACAACAAGCGATAAACCCAAAAAAGGAAACCATCCGCAGTATGATATTGCGCAACAGGTGATATCGACGAGAAACAGTCATCAGAAGAATTTCCATTTTTACATAGTTATATCTGAAAAAAATGTAAAATCATACTGGATGACGTCATGACGTCACAATGATCAGTGATAATAAAAACAATGACCGTGATTGATTTAAAGGCAAAACTGATTAAAACATAAAATCTGCACAAAAGTGACTTTTTATGACGTCACATTTAATGACGTCTTTACGCCATTTCTGTTCTTGCACAAGTAGACCCTAAACTCTACAAGCTGTGAAAGTTTCATTCAAATCTGACCATAAATGCTTGAGATCTAGCTAGCGCTAACAAGATTGTTATCATGACGTCACTGGCGGCCATCTTGGATGACATCATGACAATTTTCGACTTTCATGCACAACTCATGTGTCGAAAACACATGTCATACAGGCTATGAAATTTGCATAAAAATCCGATAATAAATGAAGGAGATATAGCGATTACAAGAGTTATTAAATGACGTCATTGGCGGCCATTTTGAATGACGTCATGACGTTAAAACAGTCAGCGTCGACTGAAACAATGACACTGATCGATTTTACAGTAAAAAAACATGAAAAATGCAATCACTGAAAAAAAGGACTTTTCATAACATTGCGACGTCACTGACGTCAAGACGTTATTACACAAAGATACGTTTTTATGTTCTGGCACAACTAGACCCTGAACACTATAATCTGTCAAAGTTTAAGTCAAATCCGGCTATAAATGTTTGAGATCTAGCGATAACAAGATTTGTCTGATGACGTCACTGGCGGCCCAACTTGGATGACGTCATGGCCTCAAAATGGTCGGCGCACAAGTCCCGAATGTCCTCTACCAATGGGTAAAATTTTGACTTGCTCTGACCAATATTTCTATGAGAAGTGCGTGTAGGAGGAAGAATAATAATAATAACTAGATTTTGATCAGAAACCTGATCAAACGGGCTTTCCTGTCTGAATGACGTCATGGCGTCACAACTGTCAGAGTTGTCGAAGATGAAGACACTGATTGATTTATCACGAAAATAACTTGGAACATGCAATCTGTTAAAAAAAAAGAATTTTTGAATATTTTGACGTCACTTACGTCATGACGTCGGGATACCGTATGACATTCTTGCACAACCAGACCCTGAACTCTACAATCTGTGAAAGTTTTATTCAAATCCGATAATAAATAGAGAAGATATAGACAAAACAAGAGTTCATTTATGACGTCACTGGCGGCCATCTTTGATGACGACATGACAACATTCCACATTATAGCACAACTATACTTTCATATATACAAACTGTGAAAGTTTTATCAAACTCCGATGATAAATTAAGGAGATATGGCGATTACAAGATTTCTTAAATGACGTCATTGGCGGCCATTTTGGATGACGTCATGACATTAAAACTCTCAGCGTCGACTGAGACAATGACATTTATAGATTATACAGTAAAACAACTTCAAAAATGTAATCGGTGAAAAAACTTGATTTTTATAACATTATGACGTCACTGACGTCAAGACGTTAACATCTAGAGACACGTTTTTACATTCACGCACAACTAGACCCTCAACTCTACAATTTGTGAAAGTTTCATTGAAATCCAACCATAAATGTTTGAGATCTAGCGCTAACAAGATTTTTATCATGACGTCACTGGCGGCTACCTTGGATGAAGTCATCACCCCAAAAGCTTCGGGGCAGTATTCCTGCCTGAGCTATACTGATGTGTAAAATTTTGACACGTTGCGACCAATATTTCTATGAAAAGTGGAGCTAAGAAGAAGAAGAAGAATAATAAGAATAAACAGAACGAAAACAAAACTGAAAAGTGGAAAGCCCTTATAAGCTGAAAAACGCAATAATGGTTTCTACAGCAATGTGGTAAGTCCATACTAGATTTTGATAAGAGCCTGATCAAACATGGGCTTTCTATAATATGTAAAATCATACTCAATGACGTCATGACGTCACATTGGTTAGTGATCATAAAGACATTGATCTTGATAGATTTACTGTAAAACTGACAGAGAAAAGTTAGAAAGGGAACGCCCTCTCTCCGCAACACCATATCACACCGACAAAGTAACCCGAAAGTCATACTGCATGGCGTGATGACGTCACAATGCAAAACTGGTCGAAACATACAATCTGCACGAAAATGACCTTTTACGACTTAAGACGTCACTGGCCGACGTCACATTTAATGACGTGATGACGTCATTTTATGTTCTTGCACAACTAGACTCTAAACTTGGCAATCTGTGAAAGTTTCATTGAAATCCGACCATAAATGTTTGAGATCTAGCGCTAACAAGATTTTTATCATGACGTCACTGGCGGCTACCTTGGATGACGTCATCACCCCAAAAGCTTCGGGGCACTATTCCTGCCTGATCTATACTGATGTGTAAAATTTTGACATGATGCGACCAATATTTCTATGAAAAGTGGAGCTAAGAAGAAGAAGAAGAAGAATAAGAATAAACAGAACGAAAACAATTGGATGACGTCATCACCCCAAAAGCTTCGGGGCACTATTCCTGCCTGAGCTATACTGATGTGTAAAATTTTGACATGATGCGACCAATATTTCTATGAAAAGTGGAGCTAAGAAGAAGAAGAAGAAGAAGAAGAAGAATAAGAATAAACAGAACGAAAACAAAAGGTCTTTCCACTGAAAAGTGGAAAGCCCTAATAATAACTAGATTTTGATCAGAACCTGATCATACGGGCTTTCCTGATTTTAATGGCGTCATGACGTCACAACTGTCAAAGTTGTCGAAGAAGAATACATCGATTGATTTATCACGAAAATAACTTCGAACATGCAATCAGTGAAAAAAACGAATTTCTGAATATTTTGACGTCACTAACTATTGAAAGTGGCTGACAGAAGAAGAACAACAAGAAGAAGGAAGAGGAATAATAATAAGAACTAGATTTTGATCAGAGACCTGATCAAACGGGCTTTCCTGTCATGACGTCAAAACTGTCAGTGTTGTCGAAGATGAAGACATTGATTGATTTATCACGAAAATAACTTCGAACATGCAATCAGTGAAAAAAAAAACGATTTTCTGAATATTTTGACGACACTGACGTCATGACGTCATGACGTCATGACGTCATGACGTCGGGATACCATATGACGTTCTTGCACAACCGGACCCGGAACTCTACAAACTGTGAAAGTTTTATTCAAATCCGATTATAGATAGAGAAGATATAGACAAAACAAGAGTTCATTTATGACGTCACTGGCGGCCATCTTTGATGACGACATGACAACATTTTACATTATAGCACAACTAGACTTTGATATCTACAAACTTTGAACGTTTTACCAAACTCCGATGATAAATGAAGGAGATATTGCGATTACAAGATTTCTAAAATGACGTCTTTGGCGGCCATTTTAAATGACGTCGTGACGTTAAAACTGTCAGCGTCGACTGAAACAATGACATTGATGGATTATACAGTAAAACAACTTCATAAATGCAATCAGTGAAAAAAACGGATTTTTATAATTTATGACGTCACTGACGTCAAGACGTTATTACCTAAAGACACGTTTTTTCATTAATGCACAACTAGACCCTGTACTCTATAATCTGTGAAAGTTTCATTCAAATTGGACTATAGATATTTGAGATCTAGCGCTAACAATATTTGTATCATGACGTCACTGGCGGCCATCTTAAATGACGTCATGACAATTTCTGATGTTCATGCACAACTCATTTTAATTACCTACAGGCTTTGAAAGTTGCATCAAAATCTGATCATCAATGAAGGAGATATAGCGATTACAAGATTTGTTAAATGACGTCATTGACGGCCATTTTGATTGACGTCATGACCTTAAAACTGTCAGCGTCGACTGAAACAATGACACTGATGGATTTTACAGTAAAAAAATATGAAAAATGCAATCACTGTAAAAAAGGACTTTTCATAACATTGCGACGTCACTGACGTCAAGACATTATTACACAAAGACACGTTTTTATGTTCTGGCACAACTAGAACCTGAACCCTACAATCTGTAAAAGTTTAAGTCAAATCCGGCTATAAATGTTTGAGATCTAGCGATAACAAGATTTGTCTGATGACGTCACTGGCGGCCAACTTGGATGACGTCATGGCCACAAAATGGTCGGCACACAAGTCCCGAATGTCCTCTACCAATGGGTAAAATTTTGACTTGCTCTGACCAATATTTCTATGAATAGGAAGAATAATAAGAATAACTAGATTTTGATCAGAACCTGATCAAACGGGCTTTCCATGTCATGTACAATCATTGAACGTGTATGGCGGTTAGGTACTATTTGCTAGACTGTTTACTGCGTATTATTGCATTGTCGCTACTGGAGGGTGTTTCGGGGGTGTTTCGGTGGAACGCAATAGTTCCGTGTAAAACGCCCAGCGTTCCTTTAAAACGCCCAGCGCACCTTTAAAAAAGAACACCGCACCCAAAAGTGCTGTGAAGACAGCCCACTGAACATAATTGACAGGCTCCATGAATTTGAGAGAGAAAACCCCAATCAATTAAGCCAGTCAAATTACAGGTGTCAAGTGTCAGATGCAACCTTTTGTCAATATTGAGTGGCATGTTGTTGTTTATTTCCTGTTGCTACATGATTTCATGCCAAATGCAATTGAACAAGGAGTTCACCGAGGTGCATTCGCACTTTAGGCATATTAAAGGGACTGGAGACATTTTGAAAAAATACTAATGTGTACCAATACGCGTTAAACTATTATAATGTGTTTTAGTTGCATTTAATTTAAACGAGCGAACAACATAACATAATTTATTGTCCTGAATGTAAAATTGCGTATTCATAGGTGCGACTTGAAACATATGTATTATATTGTCATTGTACATGATCGATGTATATGTCTGGCTTTGCACGTATGTGACATACTGGTTGGGAGTGCCCTCCGCTTTTAAAGGGACACGCGGCAATCTCGAATTATGCATCAATCATCAAAACTAGCACCTGTATTTATAAAGCAACTGTTATTGTGACTTTGAATCATTCAACTGATGCTTTCGTTTAAGGAACACATGGCAAGTATGTCCATCATTAAAATAAGCAATATAATCAATAATAATTTTGACTTTAAAACTTCCTGCATTGAATGTATTATTGGTGCACTATAAATCAAACGTTAGTAAAATGCGAAACCAGTTTGGTTGATACTATCAGTATACTTATTATTAATGATTGAACAAATGCTGGTTATGATATGTGAAAAACTAACGGGCCGCCGTTAAAATATCAAGATTGCAGTACATCCCTTTAACACATCATATGCGGATCTATCACCGACGATCATTACAGGGATACATACGGCAATCATGGGGTTTGTATCAAGCCTAAAACATAGCATCTCGATTAATTTTGTTAAATACGTCTTGTATATTCAAATACAAGTGTGAGTTTTCAATTAATATGCTATAACAATTTGAACACTTTGAACCAATAAGTAATAGTATTAATTACAAAATTCAAGATTGCCGTGTGCCCCTTTAAGATTGAACACAAACAACTTCAAAGAAAGATGAGACAGGGGGATGAATTGTCCTTTAACTGTCCACACGGAACAAAGGTATGCAGCTCTAATGCGCAAGGTCTTATCCATCCACTGAATTTTCCGGGCCGTCGTGATGTTTCACTGGACATTGACGGTCTGGCTGTGTCTTGCGGCGTATACATGCAACTCAGTTATACACTAATTCAGGACACGAAGTCTGTATCAGCTCCTTTAATGTTGAAAAATACAAACGTTGGCTTTTACTTTCACGTGCGGGTATCATATTACATCGGGGCATATACGGCGCCAGCAATTTCCGAGGAAAGATAAGATGAGGAGGGATAATGTTTCTATCTATCAGACACGCCTCCGCCATGAAGCGAATCCCTCGGGGAGTAGAGGTCTGCAGCTTTAAGCGCAGTGACTTACCCCACTGAACTTTCCTGTTTCACTGAACATTGAAGGTCTGGCTATATATTGCGGCGTGTACATGCCAACTCTTCTTCCCTTCAAAGTTATACACTAATGCAGGACACAAGTTGCTATCAGCTCCTTTAATGCTGAAAAGCAAAAATGTGTGCTTTTACTCGTACTTGCGTGTATCACTCTTATATCGGGGCATTTACTGCGACAGCAACCTCAGAGGGAAGATGAGACAAGAGATGTTGATTCCTATCAGACACGACTACGCCAGGGAACGAACCCACTCGGGATAGAGGTCTGCAGCTTTAAGCGCAGTGATTTACCCCCCACTGAACTCTCTAGCTGTTTCATTGAACATGGAAGCTCTGATTATTTCTTGCGACGAACAGATACAACTCTTTTTTTCTTCATAGTTATTCACGAATCCGGTACACGAAGTTTTGATCAGCTTCTTATATGTTGAAAAGTAAAATTGTTTGCTTTTACTCTCAATTGCGGGTATCAATCTTATATCGGGGCATATACTGCGCCAGCAACCTCAGAGGGAAGATGAGACGAGCGATGCTGTTACCTATCAGTCACGTCTACGCCAGGGAACGAACCACTCGGGGTAGAGGTTTGCAGCTTTAAAGCGCTATGACTTACCCATATGAACTCTCCTGTTTCATTGAACGTGAAATGTCTAGCTATTATTTGCGCGGCGTATAGATGCGACGCTTCATTCCCTCAAAGTTATACACTAATCCAGTACACGAAGATCCAGTACACGAAGTTTGTATCAGCTCCTTTAATGTTGAAAAATAAAAACGTTAGCTTTTAAACTCATATCTTACATCGAGTAATATATTGCACCAGAAACCCCAGAGGGAACACTCGGGGTAAAGGTCTGCAGCCTTAAAGCTCAGTGACTTACCACACTGCAATCTCCTGTTACATTGAACATTGAAGGTCTGGCTATGGCCTTGTGGTGTATACATGCCAACTATTCCCTTCTTCATAGTTATACACTAATCCGCTACACGGAGTTTGCATCAGCTCCTTTAATGTTGATAATTTGTACACTCTTATACGTATATCAAAATGATATCGAAGCACATACAGCGCCAGCAAGCTCAGAGAGAAAATGAGGCGAGAGATAATGTTTCCTATCAGACACGCCTCAGCCATGGGTCAAACCCACTCGGGGTAAGAGGTCTGCCGCTTTAAAGCGCAGTGACTTACCACACTGCAATCTCCTGTTACATTGAACATTGAAGGTCTAGCTATGGCCTTGTGGTGTATTCATGCCAACTATTCCCTTTTTCATAGTTATACACTAATCCACTACACGAAGTTTGCATCAGCTCCTTTAATGTTGAGAATTGTTACACCCATATACGGGTATCAATCTTATATCGAGGCACATACAGCGCCAGCAACCTCAGAGAGAAAATGAGGCGACGGGTAATGTTTCCTATCAGAAACACCTCCGCCAGGGATCGAACAGGGATTGTGGTATATACATGCCAACTATTCTCTCCTTCATACACTAATCAAGTGCACAAAGTCTGTATCAGCTCCTTTAATGTTGAAAAAAAAAGCGCAGTGACTTAGCCACTGAACTTTACAGGCTGTTGTGATGATGCTTGACACGAAGTTTGTAATGTTGACAAATAAACATATATTCTTTTCAATGTTATTTAGTTATTCATGAGAGGATGACATGACGTTTGCTTTTAGAAATGCCACCGCAGGGCAATGTTCTGCAGCTCTAACCCGCAAGATCGCAATGCTTTATCCATCGATCAGTCAACCAACCGAAGCCTCTGTGATCTGTCAGTGAGTGAATGTCTGGGCAGCAATCAAACACAGATGATAAAGGATGAAGTTTCCTCACCATAATTTGCTCCAATGAATGCATGCGTGCGTGCGTGCGTGCGTGCGTGCGTGCATGCGTTGTGTGCATGTGCGTGCGTGCGTGCGTGAATTAAAATGAATTGAATTGAATTGAATAAGAATTAAATTGAATTGAATGTTTTTTTTCGGCTCCACAACACAGCATAAGTCATTAAAGGGACACTGCCCGTATTATAAATAAGTACCTTTTCTACTGATCACGTGACGGTATTTAGCGCTTTCGCTTTTGTACATTGTATGTATTGCACAATATCACCTGTCAGCTTAGCTCAGTTGTTTAAGCAGTTGGCCCTAACAAGCCTTTGTTATTACCGGCAAGTGTAATTGTTAGTTTGGGCTGCGAGTTCAAACCTGGAAAAAGGTACTTATTTTTTTGTACTTTTTTTTAAATTCTGTCAAACAATCTTGATTTTTATTTGGTAAATATTCAATAATGGTAAGTGTTTAATGTTTGTCAACGTACTCATTTCGTGTTTTATTAATTAAACGTTACGGACATTGTCCCTTAAAAGGAAAAAGAAGAAGAAAAAGAAAACAGAACAACTTTTACAACATTATTATTGTTGAATCTATATCGAAACTTTATGTTAATATATTCACGATTTAATACACACATCAACTGTGCAATATGTTTTCTGTATCAATTTTATAAACATAATGTATTTAGCCAAAGTTACGATCTTACGATTTTGATCAGAACCTGATCAAACGGGCTTTTCAAATTGGATGACGTCATGACGTCACTACGATCGGTGATGTGGCTATTTTGGGTGACGTCATGTTGTTAAAACTGTCAGCGTTGACTGAGACAATGACAACAAATGATATCATAGTAAAACAACTTCAAAAATGCGATCAGTGAAAAAAAACGGTTTTAATAACATTGTGACGTCACTGACGTCAAGACGTTAATTGATAGGGACACGTGTTAACGTTCTTGCACAACTAGACCCTGGACTCTACAATCTATGAAAGTTTTGATCAAATACGACCTCAAATACAGGATATAGAACGATAACAAGATTGCTTTATATGTCATATTCAAACAGAATAACAATCCACTGGTGACTAAATTATGTTTTTTTTATTTCATATTATCATTAATAATAATTCACTGACATCGTGAATCACTAAAAATCTTTCTAAATAATTCTTGTAATATACAATTGCACATTATTATTCAATAATCATGTTGTTTAAAGTAAAATCGAATAAAACAATAACTAAAACGTAACCAGATCGGTTTGCACCAAAATGATCAACTATTTTATAAAAGCAAATTCTGTAGACACAATGGTCAATTATCAGTTAGATTATGTCCTTTATTATTTTTTCAATATAACTTAAACAAAAAACTATCAGACAGATAATTGGATATTTTAATAAAACATGACGTCACTGACGGCCATCTTTTTGATGACATCATGACACCGTTTTTACATTCTTGCACAACTAGACCCTGAACTCTACAATCTGTGAACGTTTCATTCAAATCCGACTGTATGTATTTGAGATCTAGCGCTAACAAAATATGTATCATGACGTCACTGGCGGCCATCTCGGATGACGTCATGACAATTTTCGATATACCTGCACAACTCATTCTAATTCCCTACAGTCTTTGAAAGTTGCACCAAAATCCGATAATACATGAAGGAGATATAGCGATTACAAGATTTCTTAAATGACGTCATTTGCGGCCATTTTGGATGATGTCATGACGTTAAAACTTTCAGCGTCGACTGAGACAATGACATTGATGGATTATACAGTAAAACAACTTCAAAAATGCAATCAGTGAAAAAAACGGATTTTCATAACTTATGACGTCACTGACGTCAAGACGTTATTACCTAGAGACATGTTTTTACATTATTGCACAGCTAGACTCTGACCTCTACAATCTGTGAAAGTTTCATTCAAATCCGACTATAAATGTTTGAGATCTAGCGCTAACAAAAATTGTATCATGACGTCTCTGGCGGCCATCTTGGATGACGTCATGACAACAATTGACATTCTTGCACAACTCGACCTAATTCCCTACAGGCTATGAAAGTTGCATCAAAATCCGATAATAAATGAAGGAGCTATAGCGATTACAAGATTTCTTAAATGATGTCATTGGCGGCCATTTTGGATGACGTCATGACGTTAAAACTCAGCGTCGACTGAGACAATGCCACTGATGAATTTTACACACAAAACAACTTAAAAAATGCAATCAATAAATAAATAAAACGGATGTTTAATAAGATTGTGACGTCACTGACGTCAAGACGTTATGACATAGAGACAAGTTTTGATATTCTTGCACAACTAGACCGTGAACTCTAAAAGCTTTGAAAGTTTCATTGAAATCCGACCATAAATGTTTGAGATCTAGCGCTAACAAGATTTTTATCATGACGTCACTGGCGGCCAACTTGGATGACGTCATGGCCACAAAATGGTCGGCACACAAGTCCCGAATGTCCTCTACCAATGGGTAAAATTTTGACTTGCTCTGACCAATATTTCTATGAATAGGAAGAATAATAAGAATAACTAGATTTTGATCAGAACCTGATCAAACGGGCTTTCCATGTCATGTACAATCATTGAACGTGTATGGCGGTTAGGTACTATTTGCTAGACTGTTTACTGCGTATTATTGCATTGTCGCTACTGGAGGGTGTTTCGGGGGTGTTTCGGTGGAACGCAATAGTTCCGTGTAAAACGCCCAGCGTTCCTTTAAAACGCCCAGCGCACCTTTAAAAAAGAACACCGCACCCAAAAGTGCTGTGAAGACAGCCCACTGAACATAATTGACAGGCTCCATGAATTTGAGAGAGAAAACCCCAATCAATTAAGCCAGTCAAATTACAGGTGTCAAGTGTCAGATGCAACCTTTTGTCAATATTGAGTGGCATGTTGTTGTTTATTTCCTGTTGCTACATGATTTCATGCCAAATGCAATTGAACAAGGAGTTCACCGAGGTGCATTCGCACTTTAGGCATATTAAAGGGACTGGAGACATTTTGAAAAAATACTAATGTGTACCAATACGCGTTAAACTATTATAATGTGTTTTAGTTGCATTTAATTTAAACGAGCGAACAACATAACATAATTTATTGTCCTGAATGTAAAATTGCGTATTCATAGGTGCGACTTGAAACATATGTATTATATTGTCATTGTACATGATCGATGTATATGTCTGGCTTTGCACGTATGTGACATACTGGTTGGGAGTGCCCTCCGCTTTTAAAGGGACACGCGGCAATCTCGAATTATGCATCAATCATCAAAACTAGCACCTGTATTTATAAAGCAACTGTTATTGTGACTTTGAATCATTCAACTGATGCTTTCGTTTAAGGAACACATGGCAAGTATGTCCATCATTAAAATAAGCAATATAATCAATAATAATTTTGACTTTAAAACTTCCTGCATTGAATGTATTATTGGTGCACTATAAATCAAACGTTAGTAAAATGCGAAACCAGTTTGGTTGATACTATCAGTATACTTATTATTAATGATTGAACAAATGCTGGTTATGATATGTGAAAAACTAACGGGCCGCCGTTAAAATATCAAGATTGCAGTACATCCCTTTAACACATCATATGCGGATCTATCACCGACGATCATTACAGGGATACATACGGCAATCATGGGGTTTGTATCAAGCCTAAAACATAGCATCTCGATTAATTTTGTTAAATACGTCTTGTATATTCAAATACAAGTGTGAGTTTTCAATTAATATGCTATAACAATTTGAACACTTTGAACCAATAAGTAATAGTATTAATTACAAAATTCAAGATTGCCGTGTGCCCCTTTAAGATTGAACACAAACAACTTCAAAGAAAGATGAGACAGGGGGATGAATTGTCCTTTAACTGTCCACACGGAACAAAGGTATGCAGCTCTAATGCGCAAGGTCTTATCCATCCACTGAATTTTCCGGGCCGTCGTGATGTTTCACTGGACATTGACGGTCTGGCTGTGTCTTGCGGCGTATACATGCAACTCAGTTATACACTAATTCAGGACACGAAGTCTGTATCAGCTCCTTTAATGTTGAAAAATACAAACGTTGGCTTTTACTTTCACGTGCGGGTATCATATTACATCGGGGCATATACGGCGCCAGCAATTTCCGAGGAAAGATAAGATGAGGAGGGATAATGTTTCTATCTATCAGACACGCCTCCGCCATGAAGCGAATCCCTCGGGGAGTAGAGGTCTGCAGCTTTAAGCGCAGTGACTTACCCCACTGAACTTTCCTGTTTCACTGGACATTGAAGGTCTGGCTATATATTGCGGCGTGTACATGCCAACTCTTCTTCCCTTCAAAGTTATACACTAATGCAGGACACAAGTTGCTATCAGCTCCTTTAATGCTGAAAAGCAAAAATGTGTGCTTTTACTCGTACTTGCGTGTATCACTCTTATATCGGGGCATTTACTGCGACAGCAACCTCAGAGGGAAGATGAGACAAGAGATGTTGATTCCTATCAGACACGACTACGCCAGGGAACGAACCCACTCGGGATAGAGGTCTGCAGCTTTAAGCGCAGTGATTTACCCCCCACTGAACTCTCTAGCTGTTTCATTGAACATGGAAGCTCTGATTATTTCTTGCGACGAACAGATACAACTCTTTTTTTCTTCATAGTTATTCACGAATCCGGTACACGAAGTTTTGATCAGCTTCTTATATGTTGAAAAGTAAAATTGTTTGCTTTTACTCTCAATTGCGGGTATCAATCTTATATCGGGGCATATACTGCGCCAGCAACCTCAGAGGGAAGATGAGACGAGCGATGCTGTTACCTATCAGTCACGTCTACGCCAGGGAACGAACCACTCGGGGTAGAGGTTTGCAGCTTTAAAGCGCTATGACTTACCCATATGAACTCTCCTGTTTCATTGAACGTGAAATGTCTAGCTATTATTTGCGCGGCGTATAGATGCGACGCTTCATTCCCTCAAAGTTATACACTAATCCAGTACACGAAGATCCAGTACACGAAGTTTGTATCAGCTCCTTTAATGTTGAAAAATAAAAACGTTAGCTTTTAAACTCATATCTTACATCGAGTAATATATTGCACCAGAAACCCCAGAGGGAACACTCGGGGTAAAGGTCTGCAGCCTTAAAGCTCAGTGACTTACCACACTGCAATCTCCTGTTACATTGAACATTGAAGGTCTGGCTATGGCCTTGTGGTGTATACATGCCAACTATTCCCTTCTTCATAGTTATACACTAATCCGCTACACGGAGTTTGCATCAGCTCCTTTAATGTTGATAATTTGTACACTCTTATACGTATATCAAAATGATATCGAAGCACATACAGCGCCAGCAAGCTCAGAGAGAAAATGAGGCGAGAGATAATGTTTCCTATCAGACACGCCTCAGCCATGGGTCAAACCCACTCGGGGTAAGAGGTCTGCCGCTTTAAAGCGCAGTGACTTACCACACTGCAATCTCCTGTTACATTGAACATTGAAGGTCTAGCTATGGCCTTGTGGTGTATTCATGCCAACTATTCCCTTTTTCATAGTTATACACTAATCCACTACACGAAGTTTGCATCAGCTCCTTTAATGTTGAGAATTGTTACACCCATATACGGGTATCAATCTTATATCGAGGCACATACAGCGCCAGCAACCTCAGAGAGAAAATGAGGCGACGGGTAATGTTTCCTATCAGAAACACCTCCGCCAGGGATCGAACAGGGATTGTGGTATATACATGCCAACTATTCTCTCCTTCATACACTAATCAAGTGCACAAAGTCTGTATCAGCTCCTTTAATGTTGAAAAAAAAGCGCAGTGACTTAGCCACTGAACTTTACAGGCTGTTGTGATGATGCTTGACACGAAGTTTGTAATGTTGACAAATAAACATATATTCTTTTCAATGTTATTTAGTTATTCATGAGAGGATGACATGACGTTTGCTTTTAGAAATGCCACCGCAGGGCAATGTTCTGCAGCTCTAACCCGCAAGATCGCAATGCTTTATCCATCGATCAGTCAACCAACCGAAGCCTCTGTGATCTGTCAGTGAGTGAATGTCTGGGCAGCAATCAAACACAGATGATAAAGGATGAAGTTTCCTCACCATAATTTGCTCCAATGAATGCATGCGTGCGTGCGTGCGTGCGTGCGTGCGTGCGTGCGTGCATGCGTTGTGTGCATGTGCGTGCGTGCGTGCGTGAATTAAAATGAATTGAATTGAATTGAATAAGAATTAAATTGAATTGAATGTTTTTTTTCGGCTCCACAACACAGCATAAGTCATTAAAGGGACACTGCCCGTATTATAAATAAGTACCTTTTCTACTGATCACGTGACGGTATTTAGCGCTTTCGCTTTTGTACATTGTATGTATTGCACAATATCACCTGTCAGCTTAGCTCAGTTGTTTAAGCAGTTGGCCCTAACAAGCCTTTGTTATTACCGGCAAGTGTAATTGTTAGTTTGGGCTGCGAGTTCAAACCTGGAAAAAGGTACTTATTTTTTTGTACTTTTTTTTAAATTCTGTCAAACAATCTTGATTTTTATTTGGTAAATATTCAATAATGGTAAGTGTTTAATGTTTGTCAACGTACTCATTTCGTGTTTTATTAATTAAACGTTACGGACATTGTCCCTTAAAAGGAAAAAGAAGAAGAAAAAGAAAACAGAACAACTTTTACAACATTATTATTGTTGAATCTATATCGAAACTTTATGTTAATATATTCACGATTTAATACACACATCAACTGTGCAATATGTTTTCTGTATCAATTTTATAAACATAATGTATTTAGCCAAAGTTACGATCTTACGATTTTGATCAGAACCTGATCAAACGGGCTTTTCAAATTGGATGACGTCATGACGTCACTACGATCGGTGATGTGGCTATTTTGGGTGACGTCATGTTGTTAAAACTGTCAGCGTTGACTGAGACAATGACAACAAATGATATCATAGTAAAACAACTTCAAAAATGCGATCAGTGAAAAAAAACGGTTTTAATAACATTGTGACGTCACTGACGTCAAGACGTTAATTGATAGGGACACGTGTTAACGTTCTTGCACAACTCTCCTGTTACATTGAACATTGAAGGTCTAGCTATGGCCTTGTGGTGTATTCATGCCAACTATTCCCTTTTTCATAGTTATACACTAATCCACTACACGAAGTTTGCATCAGCTCCTTTAATGTTGAGAATTGTTACACCCATATACGGGTATCAATCTTATATCGAGGCACATACAGCGCCAGCAACCTCAGAGAGAAAATGAGGCGACGGGTAATGTTTCCTATCAGAAACACCTCCGCCAGGGATCGAACAGGGATTGTGGTATATACATGCCAACTATTCTCTCCTTCATACACTAATCAAGTGCACAAAGTCTGTATCAGCTCCTTTAATGTTGAAAAAAAAGCGCAGTGACTTAGCCACTGAACTTTACAGGCTGTTGTGATGATGCTTGACACGAAGTTTGTAATGTTGACAAATAAACATATATTCTTTTCAATGTTATTTAGTTATTCATGAGAGGATGACATGACGTTTGCTTTTAGAAATGCCACCGCAGGGCAATGTTCTGCAGCTCTAACCCGCAAGATCGCAATGCTTTATCCATCGATCAGTCAACCAACCGAAGCCTCTGTGATCTGTCAGTGAGTGAATGTCTGGGCAGCAATCAAACACAGATGATAAAGGATGAAGTTTCCTCACCATAATTTGCTCCAATGAATGCATGCGTGCGTGCGTGCGTGCGTGCGTGCGTGCATGCGTTGTGTGCATGTGCGTGCGTGCGTGCGTGAATTAAAATGAATTGAATTGAATTGAATAAGAATTAAATTGAATTGAATGTTTTTTTTCGGCTCCACAACACAGCATAAGTCATTAAAGGGACACTGCCCGTATTATAAATAAGTACCTTTTCTACTGATCACGTGACGGTATTTAGCGCTTTCGCTTTTGTACATTGTATGTATTGCACAATATCACCTGTCAGCTTAGCTCAGTTGTTTAAGCAGTTGGCCCTAACAAGCCTTTGTTATTACCGGCAAGTGTAATTGTTAGTTTGGGCTGCGAGTTCAAACCTGGAAAAAGGTACTTATTTTTTTGTACTTTTTTTTAAATTCTGTCAAACAATCTTGATTTTTATTTGGTAAATATTCAATAATGGTAAGTGTTTAATGTTTGTCAACGTACTCATTTCGTGTTTTATTAATTAAACGTTACGGACATTGTCCCTTAAAAGGAAAAAGAAGAAGAAAAAGAAAACAGAACAACTTTTACAACATTATTATTGTTGAATCTATATCGAAACTTTATGTTAATATATTCACGATTTAATACACACATCAACTGTGCAATATGTTTTCTGTATCAATTTTATAAACATAATGTATTTAGCCAAAGTTACGATCTTACGATTTTGATCAGAACCTGATCAAACGGGCTTTTCAAATTGGATGACGTCATGACGTCACTACGATCGGTGATGTGGCTATTTTGGGTGACGTCATGTTGTTAAAACTGTCAGCGTTGACTGAGACAATGACAACAAATGATATCATAGTAAAACAACTTCAAAAATGCGATCAGTGAAAAAAAACGGTTTTAATAACATTGTGACGTCACTGACGTCAAGACGTTAATTGATAGGGACACGTGTTAACGTTCTTGCACAACTAGACCCTGGACTCTACAATCTATGAAAGTTTTGATCAAATACGACCTCAAATACAGGATATAGAACGATAACAAGATTGCTTTATATGTCATATTCAAACAGAATAACAATCCACTGGTGACTAAATTATGTTTTTTTTATTTCATATTATCATTAATAATAATTCACTGACATCGTGAATCACTAAAAATCTTTCTAAATAATTCTTGTAATATACAATTGCACATTATTATTCAATAATCATGTTGTTTAAAGTAAAATCGAATAAAACAATAACTAAAACGTAACCAGATCGGTTTGCACCAAAATGATCAACTATTTTATAAAAGCAAATTCTGTAGACACAATGGTCAATTATCAGTTAGATTATGTCCTTTATTATTT
This sequence comes from Cyrtodaria siliqua, assembly GCA_037043455.1. Lineage (NCBI taxonomy): Eukaryota > Metazoa > Mollusca > Bivalvia > Adapedonta > Hiatellidae > Cyrtodaria > Cyrtodaria siliqua. The sequence continues at coordinate 6,745 of JAWPHD010014688.1, read as the reverse complement.
TTTCAATATAACTTAAACAAAAAACTATCAGACAGATAATTGGATATTTTAATAAAACATGACGTCACTGACGGCCATCTTTTTGATGACATCATGACACCGTTTTTACATTCTTGCACAACTAGACCCTGAACTCTACAATCTGTGAACGTTTCATTCAAATCCGACTGTATGTATTTGAGATCTAGCGCTAACAAAATATGTATCATGACGTCACTGGCGGCCATCTCGGATGACGTCATGACAATTTTCGATATACCTGCACAACTCATTCTAATTCCCTACAGTCTTTGAAAGTTGCACCAAAATCCGATAATACATGAAGGAGATATAGCGATTACAAGATTTCTTAAATGACGTCATTTGCGGCCATTTTGGATGATGTCATGACGTTAAAACTTTCAGCGTCGACTGAGACAATGACATTGATGGATTATACAGTAAAACAACTTCAAAAATGCAATCAGTGAAAAAAACGGATTTTCATAACTTATGACGTCACTGACGTCAAGACGTTATTACCTAGAGACATGTTTTTACATTATTGCACAGCTAGACTCTGACCTCTACAATCTGTGAAAGTTTCATTCAAATCCGACTATAAATGTTTGAGATCTAGCGCTAACAAAAATTGTATCATGACGTCTCTGGCGGCCATCTTGGATGACGTCATGACAACAATTGACATTCTTGCACAACTCGACCTAATTCCCTACAGGCTATGAAAGTTGCATCAAAATCCGATAATAAATGAAGGAGCTATAGCGATTACAAGATTTCTTAAATGATGTCATTGGCGGCCATTTTGGATGACGTCATGACGTTAAAACTCAGCGTCGACTGAGACAATGCCACTGATGAATTTTACACACAAAACAACTTAAAAAATGCAATCAATAAATAAATAAAACGGATGTTTAATAAGATTGTGACGTCACTGACGTCAAGACGTTATGACATAGAGACAAGTTTTGATATTCTTGCACAACTAGACCGTGAACTCTAAAAGCTTTGAAAGTTTCATTGAAATCCGACCATAAATGTTTGAGATCTAGCGCTAACAAGATTTTTATCATGACGTCACTGGCGGCCAACTTGGATGACGTCATGGCCACAAAATGGTCGGCACACAAGTCCCGAATGTCCTCTACCAATGGGTAAAATTTTGACTTGCTCTGACCAATATTTCTATGAATAGGAAGAATAATAAGAATAACTAGATTTTGATCAGAACCTGATCAAACGGGCTTTCCATGTCATGTACAATCATTGAACGTGTATGGCGGTTAGGTACTATTTGCTAGACTGTTTACTGCGTATTATTGCATTGTCGCTACTGGAGGGTGTTTCGGGGGTGTTTCGGTGGAACGCAATAGTTCCGTGTAAAACGCCCAGCGTTCCTTTAAAACGCCCAGCGCACCTTTAAAAAAGAACACCGCACCCAAAAGTGCTGTGAAGACAGCCCACTGAACATAATTGACAGGCTCCATGAATTTGAGAGAGAAAACCCCAATCAATTAAGCCAGTCAAATTACAGGTGTCAAGTGTCAGATGCAACCTTTTGTCAATATTGAGTGGCATGTTGTTGTTTATTTCCTGTTGCTACATGATTTCATGCCAAATGCAATTGAACAAGGAGTTCACCGAGGTGCATTCGCACTTTAGGCATATTAAAGGGACTGGAGACATTTTGAAAAAATACTAATGTGTACCAATACGCGTTAAACTATTATAATGTGTTTTAGTTGCATTTAATTTAAACGAGCGAACAACATAACATAATTTATTGTCCTGAATGTAAAATTGCGTATTCATAGGTGCGACTTGAAACATATGTATTATATTGTCATTGTACATGATCGATGTATATGTCTGGCTTTGCACGTATGTGACATACTGGTTGGGAGTGCCCTCCGCTTTTAAAGGGACACGCGGCAATCTCGAATTATGCATCAATCATCAAAACTAGCACCTGTATTTATAAAGCAACTGTTATTGTGACTTTGAATCATTCAACTGATGCTTTCGTTTAAGGAACACATGCAAGTATGTCCATCATTAAATAAGCAATATAATCAATAATAATTTTGACTTTAAAACTTCCTGCATTGAATGTATTATTGGTGCACTATAAATCAAACGTTAGTAAAATGCGAAACCAGTTTGGTTGATACTATCAGTATACTTATTATTAATGATTGAACAAATGCTGGTTATGATATGTGAAAAACTAACGGGCCGCCGTTAAAATATCAAGATTGCAGTACATCCCTTTAACACATCATATGCGGATCTATCACCGACGATCATTACAGGGATACATACGGCAATCATGGGGTTTGTATCAAGCCTAAAACATAGCATCTCGATTAATTTTGTTAAATACGTCTTGTATATTCAAATACAAGTGTGAGTTTTCAATTAATATGCTATAACAATTTGAACACTTTGAACCAATAAGTAATAGTATTAATTACAAAATTCAAGATTGCCGTGTGCCCCTTTAAGATTGAACACAAACAACTTCAAAGAAAGATGAGACAGGGGGATGAATTGTCCTTTAACTGTCCACACGGAACAAAGGTATGCAGCTCTAATGCGCAAGGTCTTATCCATCCACTGAATTTTCCGGGCCGTCGTGATGTTTCACTGGACATTGACGGTCTGGCTGTGTCTTGCGGCGTATACATGCAACTCAGTTATACACTAATTCAGGACACGAAGTCTGTATCAGCTCCTTTAATGTTGAAAAATACAAACGTTGGCTTTTACTTTCACGTGCGGGTATCATATTACATCGGGGCATATACGGCGCCAGCAATTTCCGAGGAAAGATAAGATGAGGAGGGATAATGTTTCTATCTATCAGACACGCCTCCGCCATGAAGCGAATCCCTCGGGGAGTAGAGGTCTGCAGCTTTAAGCGCAGTGACTTACCCCACTGAACTTTCCTGTTTCACTGAACATTGAAGGTCTGGCTATATATTGCGGCGTGTACATGCCAACTCTTCTTCCCTTCAAAGTTATACACTAATGCAGGACACAAGTTGCTATCAGCTCCTTTAATGCTGAAAAGCAAAAATGTGTGCTTTTACTCGTACTTGCGTGTATCACTCTTATATCGGGGCATTTACTGCGACAGCAACCTCAGAGGGAAGATGAGACAAGAGATGTTGATTCCTATCAGACACGACTACGCCAGGGAACGAACCCACTCGGGATAGAGGTCTGCAGCTTTAAGCGCAGTGATTTACCCCCCACTGAACTCTCTAGCTGTTTCATTGAACATGGAAGCTCTGATTATTTCTTGCGACGAACAGATACAACTCTTTTTTTCTTCATAGTTATTCACGAATCCGGTACACGAAGTTTTGATCAGCTTCTTATATGTTGAAAAGTAAAATTGTTTGCTTTTACTCTCAATTGCGGGTATCAATCTTATATCGGGGCATATACTGCGCCAGCAACCTCAGAGGGAAGATGAGACGAGCGATGCTGTTACCTATCAGTCACGTCTACGCCAGGGAACGAACCACTCGGGGTAGAGGTTTGCAGCTTTAAAGCGCTATGACTTACCCATATGAACTCTCCTGTTTCATTGAACGTGAAATGTCTAGCTATTATTTGCGCGGCGTATAGATGCGACGCTTCATTCCCTCAAAGTTATACACTAATCCAGTACACGAAGATCCAGTACACGAAGTTTGTATCAGCTCCTTTAATGTTGAAAAATAAAAACGTTAGCTTTTAAACTCATATCTTACATCGAGTAATATATTGCACCAGAAACCCCAGAGGGAACACTCGGGGTAAAGGTCTGCAGCCTTAAAGCTCAGTGACTTACCACACTGCAATCTCCTGTTACATTGAACATTGAAGGTCTGGCTATGGCCTTGTGGTGTATACATGCCAACTATTCCCTTCTTCATAGTTATACACTAATCCGCTACACGGAGTTTGCATCAGCTCCTTTAATGTTGATAATTTGTACACTCTTATACGTATATCAAAATGATATCGAAGCACATACAGCGCCAGCAAGCTCAGAGAGAAAATGAGGCGAGAGATAATGTTTCCTATCAGACACGCCTCAGCCATGGGTCAAACCCACTCGGGGTAAGAGGTCTGCCGCTTTAAAGCGCAGTGACTTACCACACTGCAATCTCCTGTTACATTGAACATTGAAGGTCTAGCTATGGCCTTGTGGTGTATTCATGCCAACTATTCCCTTTTTCATAGTTATACACTAATCCACTACACGAAGTTTGCATCAGCTCCTTTAATGTTGAGAATTGTTACACCCATATACGGGTATCAATCTTATATCGAGGCACATACAGCGCCAGCAACCTCAGAGAGAAAATGAGGCGACGGGTAATGTTTCCTATCAGAAACACCTCCGCCAGGGATCGAACAGGGATTGTGGTATATACATGCCAACTATTCTCTCCTTCATACACTAATCAAGTGCACAAAGTCTGTATCAGCTCCTTTAATGTTGAAAAAAAAGCGCAGTGACTTAGCCACTGAACTTTACAGGCTGTTGTGATGATGCTTGACACGAAGTTTGTAATGTTGACAAATAAACATATATTCTTTTCAATGTTATTTAGTTATTCATGAGAGGATGACATGACGTTTGCTTTTAGAAATGCCACCGCAGGGCAATGTTCTGCAGCTCTAACCCGCAAGATCGCAATGCTTTATCCATCGATCAGTCAACCAACCGAAGCCTCTGTGATCTGTCAGTGAGTGAATGTCTGGGCAGCAATCAAACACAGATGATAAAGGATGAAGTTTCCTCACCATAATTTGCTCCAATGAATGCATGCGTGCGTGCGTGCGTGCGTGCGTGCGTGCGTGCGTGCATGCGTTGTGTGCATGTGCGTGCGTGCGTGCGTGAATTAAAATGAATTGAATTGAATTGAATAAGAATTAAATTGAATTGAATGTTTTTTTTCGGCTCCACAACACAGCATAAGTCATTAAAGGGACACTGCCCGTATTATAAATAAGTACCTTTTCTACTGATCACGTGACGGTATTTAGCGCTTTCGCTTTTGTACATTGTATGTATTGCACAATATCACCTGTCAGCTTAGCTCAGTTGTTTAAGCAGTTGGCCCTAACAAGCCTTTGTTATTACCGGCAAGTGTAATTGTTAGTTTGGGCTGCGAGTTCAAACCTGGAAAAAGGTACTTATTTTTTTGTACTTTTTTTTAAATTCTGTCAAACAATCTTGATTTTTATTTGGTAAATATTCAATAATGGTAAGTGTTTAATGTTTGTCAACGTACTCATTTCGTGTTTTATTAATTAAACGTTACGGACATTGTCCCTTAAAAGGAAAAAGAAGAAGAAAAAGAAAACAGAACAACTTTTACAACATTATTATTGTTGAATCTATATCGAAACTTTATGTTAATATATTCACGATTTAATACACACATCAACTGTGCAATATGTTTTCTGTATCAATTTTATAAACATAATGTATTTAGCCAAAGTTACGATCTTACGATTTTGATCAGAACCTGATCAAACGGGCTTTTCAAATTGGATGACGTCATGACGTCACTACGATCGGTGATGTGGCTATTTTGGGTGACGTCATGTTGTTAAAACTGTCAGCGTTGACTGAGACAATGACAACAAATGATATCATAGTAAAACAACTTCAAAAATGCGATCAGTGAAAAAAAACGGTTTTAATAACATTGTGACGTCACTGACGTCAAGACGTTAATTGATAGGGACACGTGTTAACGTTCTTGCACAACTAGACCCTGGACTCTACAATCTATGAAAGTTTTGATCAAATACGACCTCAAATACAGGATATAGAACGATAACAAGATTGCTTTATATGTCATATTCAAACAGAATAACAATCCACTGGTGACTAAATTATGTTTTTTTTATTTCATATTATCATTAATAATAATTCACTGACATCGTGAATCACTAAAAATCTTTCTAAATAATTCTTGTAATATACAATTGCACATTATTATTCAATAATCATGTTGTTTAAAGTAAAATCGAATAAAACAATAACTAAAACGTAACCAGATCGGTTTGCACCAAAATGATCAACTATTTTATAAAAGCAAATTCTGTAGACACAATGGTCAATTATCAGTTAGATTATGTCCTTTATTATTTTTTCAATATAACTTAAACAAAAAACTATCAGACAGATAATTGGATATTTTAATAAAACATGACGTCACTGACGGCCATCTTTTTGATGACATCATGACACCGTTTTTACATTCTTGCACAACTAGACCCTGAACTCTACAATCTGTGAACGTTTCATTCAAATCCGACTGTATGTATTTGAGATCTAGCGCTAACAAAATATGTATCATGACGTCACTGGCGGCCATCTCGGATGACGTCATGACAATTTTCGATATACCTGCACAACTCATTCTAATTCCCTACAGTCTTTGAAAGTTGCACCAAAATCCGATAATACATGAAGGAGATATAGCGATTACAAGATTTCTTAAATGACGTCATTTGCGGCCATTTTGGATGATGTCATGACGTTAAAACTTTCAGCGTCGACTGAGACAATGACATTGATGGATTATACAGTAAAACAACTTCAAAAATGCAATCAGTGAAAAAAACGGATTTTCATAACTTATGACGTCACTGACGTCAAGACGTTATTACCTAGAGACATGTTTTTACATTATTGCACAGCTAGACTCTGACCTCTACAATCTGTGAA
>JAWPHD010014687.1:0-59702 GCA_037043455.1 Cyrtodaria siliqua | reverse complement strand
AGGTTGGGAAACATATACGTGTAAGAATTGACTAAAACAACACAGAATTATATATAAAAAAAATTAGTTTCAAGTGGGGGTGGGGGGGGGGGGGGGGGGGGGTGGGGGGGGTGGTGAGAGGCGGGGGTGGAGAGGGCAACATATATGTGTAAGAATTGACTAAAACAACACAGAAATATGTAAAAAAAAAAAAGGTGTCGACGGGGGTGGGGGGTGCGGAAGTGGGGGCGGGGTGTGTGGGGAGGATGGAGCCCATGCCCCAATATGGGTGAAGTATGAATAAGATGCATATTGCTATAAGAAATCCCAAACCAAAATTATAGATATATACATGCTTACATGCAAACCTAGATCTGCCTTTATTGCACATTTTATGGGCCATCACAATTTGGGTTCCATGGGAGCCCAGAATTTGCAGAAGACAAAATTACTTATCCAACCCTTTACAACATACTATAAGGAAACCAATTCCAAAATTTAGTTCAGCTAGGACAAGAAATGTAAGAGATATACACCTGTAAACACAGCTTACACGCAAAATTTGATGTGAAACAAGACACATTTTAATTTGGGTTCCATGGGAGCCCAGGGGTTTCAGGAACCAAAATTGCTTATGCAGCCCTTAAGATAATGCTTTAAGGAAGCCCATGGTCAAATTTGGTTGTGCTAGGATAAGAAATGTAAAAGATATAGACTTGTAAACACAGCTTACACGCAAACCTTGATGTGGGACGCCGACGCCAATGCCGACGCCGACCACGGGGTGATTACATAAGCTCTCTTATTCTTCGAATAGTCAAGCTAAAAATGAATGCTTATGCAAGCAAACACTTTCGAATTGGTTGTATTAAACTGGTACCTTACTCAGTTAATGCCACTGTCTAACGCCGGGAATCACAGTACACAGACTATGATAAATTGAATTGAATTGAATGTTGTTTAACGGCTCATCAACACAGTATAGGTTTAGAGCCACCCCAGAGAGAGAGGAAGGATACATAGGAATTCGGGAACCATGCCCTACTCTTACAGACTATGATTAAAATACAGTTTAAAACAATCTTTGCATTTACACTCTGGTCAAGAAGTTGCAATAACATACATGAAACAACCAGTCAAACGTCTGGTTATTTATATCTATGTTTACCCTAGTCTAGACAAGAAATCTGTACTGGCCATCTGAGGTTTGTAACGTCCACCATGTGATGTTCTCCGCAATTATACCAACATTACCAACATTACCAACATCTGAGATACCATGCACTCACAAGCGTCACAACTACAATATAAAGCTTTAACTATTTAACAATATGCAACTTTCAAATAATGTTAATTCAGCTTATTTATTTAGATTGCTTAAAATTTGTATTATTTCACATCTACGTCACTTAATTTGTCCTTAATTAGTTAATTAAACTATCCCACTTCTGACCTGCAACTCAATGGTACTGTCCACTGCCTACCACTCAATGGTACTGTCCACTGCCTGCCACTCAAGGGAATTGAAAGCTGCCTGCAACTCAAGGGTATTGACTGCTGCCTGCAACTCAAGGGTATTGACTGCTGCCTGCAACTCAAGGGTATTGAAAGCTGCCTGCCATTGAATGGTACTGATCGCTGCCTGCCACTCAATGGTATTGACCGCTGCCCGACACTCAAGGGTATTGGCCGCTGCCTGCCACTCAATGGTATTGACCGCTGCCTGCAACTCAAGGGTATTGAAAGCTGCCTGCCATTGAATGGTACTGATCGCTGCCTGCCACTCAATGGTATTGACCGCTGCCCGACACTCAAGGGTATTGGCCGCTGCCTGCCACTCAATGGTATTGACCGCTGCCTGCAACTCAAGGGTATTGAAAGCTGCCTGCCATTGAATGGTACTGATCACTGCCTGCTACTCAATGGTATTGACCGCTGCCTGCCACTCAATGGTATTGACCGCTGCCTGCCACTCAATGGTATTGACCGCTGCCTGCCACTCAGTGGTATTGACCGCTGACTTCAATGTGATTTACTTATACAATTCAATGGTATTTACTTCTACAGTTCAATGGTATATGATTCTACAGTTCAATGGTATTTACTTCTACAGTTCAATGATATTTACTTCTACAGATCAATGATATTTACTTATACGGTTCAATGGTATTTACTTATACAAGTCAATGGTATTTACTTATACAAATCAATAATATTTTTACTACTTAAGTTCAGTGGTATTTACTCCTACAGTTCAATGGTATTTACTTCTACAGTCCAATGGCATTTGCTTCTACAGTTCAATGGTATTTACTTCTACAGTTCAATGGTATTTACTTCTACATTTCCGTGGTATTTACTTCTACAGTTCAATGGTATTTGATTCTACAGTTCAATGGTATTTACTTATACAAGCCAATGGTATTTACTTATACAAGCCAATGGTATTTACTTATACAAGTCAATGGTACTTACTTATACAATTCAATGGTATTTACTTATACAGTTCAATGGTATTTACTTATACAGTTCAATGGTATTCACTTATACAAGTCAATGGTATTTATTTATTTATTTATACAGTTCAATGGCATTTACTTATACAGTTCAATGGTATTTAATTATTTATTTATACAGTTCAATGGTATTTAATTCTACAGTTCAATGTTATTTACTGATACAAGTCAATGATATTTATTTATACAAGTCAATGTTATTTACTTATACAAACCAATGGTATTTATTGATATAATTCAATGGTGGTATTTACCTATACAATTCAATGGTATTTACTTATACAGTTCAATGGTATTTACTTATACAGTTCAATGGTATTTACTTATACAGTTCAATGGTATTTACTTATACAAACCAATGGTATTTATTGATATAATTCAATGGCATTTACTTATACAATTCAATGGTATTTACTAATACAATTCAGTTTTATTTACTTATACAATTCAATGGTATCAATGGTATTTACTAATACAATTCAGTTTTATTTACTTATACAATTCAATGGTATTTACTAATACAAGTAAATGGTATTTACTTATACAAGTCAATGGTATTTACTTATACAAGTCAATGGTATTTACTTATACAAGTCAATGGTATTTACTTATACAGTTCAATGGTATTTACTTATACAGTTCAATGGTATTTACTTAAATGGTTCAATGGTATTTACCTAAACGGTTCAATGGTATTTACTTATACGGTTCAATGGTATTTACTTATACAATTCAATGGTATTTACTTATACAATTCAATGGTATTTACTTGTACAATTCAATGGTATTTTCTTATACAGTACAATGGTATTTACTTATACAGTTCAATGGTATTTACTTATAAATGTCAATGGTATATAATTATACAGTTAAATGGTATTTACTTATACAGTTCGATGTTATTTACTTATACAGTTCAATGGTATTTATCTGCAATTCAGGGTGAGAAGGTTCTAGGCCCATTTTCCATATTTTATCTCGATGTACATGGAAGATGAGCCTGGCATGTTCATGCCTTTAGGCACCATATAACCTTTTCATGTGTTGGTGCACCTTAAAACCCCAATTCAATTCAATTCAATGGTATTTACTTATACAAGTCAATGGTATTTATATATACAGTGGTATTTACTTATACGAGTCAATGGTATTGACTTATACAGTTCAATGGTATTGACTTATACAGTTCAATGGTATTTACTTATACAGTTCAATGGTATTCAATGGTATTTACTTATACAGTTCAATGGTATTTACTTATACAGTCCAATGGTATTTACTTCTACAGTTCAATGGTATTTCATTCTACAGTTCAATGGTATTTCATTCTACAGTTCAATGGTATTTACTTATACAAGCCAATGGTATTTACTTATACAAGTCAATGGCATTTAATTATTTATTTATACAGTTCAATGGTATTTAATTCTACAATTCAATGGTATTTACTTATACAGTTCAATGGTATTTACTTATACAAGTCAATGATATTTACTTATACAAACCAATGGTATTTATTGATATAATTCAATGATATTTACCTATACAATTCAATGGTTTTACTTATACAGTTCAATGGTATTTACATATACAGTTCAATGGTATTTACTTATAAAGTTCAATGGTATTTACTTATACAGTTCAATGGTATTTACTTATACAGTTCAATGGTATTTACTTATACAAGTCAATGGCATTTAATTATTGATTTATACAGTTCAATGGTATTTAATTCTACAGTTCAGTGGTATTTACTTACAAGTTTCAATGGTATTTACTTATACAAGTCAATGATATTTACTTATACAAACCAATGGTATTTATTGATACAGTTCAATGGTATTTACTTATAAAAGTCAATGGTATTTAATTATACAGTTAAATGGTATTTACTTATACAGTTCAATGGTATTTATTTACACAGTTCAATGGTATTTACTAATACAGTTCAATAGTATTTACTTATACAAGTCAATGATATTTATTTATACAGTGGTATTTACTTATACAAGTCAATGGTATTTACTTATACAAGTCAATGGTATTTACTTATACAGTTCAATGGTATTTACTTATACAGTTCAATGGTATTTACTTATACAGTTCAATGGTATTTACTTATACAGTTCAATGGTATTTACTTATACAGTTCAATGATATTTACTTATACAGTCCAATGGTATTTACTTATACAAGTCAATTGTATTTACTTAAACCGTGCAATGGTAGTTACTTATATGGTTCAATGGTATTTACTTATATGGTTCAATGGTATTTACTTATACAATTCAACGGTATTTTCTTGTACAGTACAATGGTATTTACTTATACAGTTCAATGGTATTTACTTATACAGTTCAATGGTATTTACTTATAAAAGTCAATGGTATTTAATTATACAGTTAAATGGTATTTACTTATACAGTTCAATGGTATTTATTTACACAGTTCAATGGTATTTACTTATACAGTTTAATGGTATTTACTTATACAAGTCAATGATATTTATTTATACAGTGGTATTTACTTATACGAGTCAATGGTATTTACTTATACAAGTCAATGGTATTTACTTATACAGTTCAATGGTATTTACTTATACAGTTTAATGGTATTTACTTATACAGTTTAATGGTATTTACTTATACAGCTCAATGGTATTTACTTATACAGTTCAATGGTATTTACTTATACAGTGGTATTTACTTATACAAATCAATGGTATTTAATTATTTATTTATACAGTTCAATGGTATTAATTTCTACAGTTCATTGGTATTTACTTATACAAACCAATGGTATTTATTGATATAATTCAATGGCATTTACTTATACAATTCAATGGTATTTACTTATACAAGTCAATGGTATTTACTTATACAGTTCAATGGTATTTACTTAAACCGTTTAATGGTATTTATTTATACGGTTCAATGGTATTTACTTATACAATTCAATGGTATTTACTTATACAATTCAATGGTATTTACTTATACAATTCAATGGTATTTACTTATACAATTCAATGGTATTTACTTGTACAATCCAATGGTATTTTCTTATACAGTACAATGGTATTTACTTATAAAAGTCAATGGTATTTAATTATACAGTTAAATGGTATTTACTTATACAGTTCAGTGGTATTTACTTATACAGTGGTATTTACTTATACAAGTCAATGGTATTTAATTATTTATACAGTTCAATGGTATTTAATTCTACAGTTCATTGGTATTTACTTATACAAACCAATGGTATTTATTGATATAATTCAATGGCATTTACTTATACAATTCAATGGTATTTACTTATACAAGTCAATGGTATTTACTTATACAGTTCAATGGTATTTACTTAAACCGTTTAATGGTATTTATTTATACGGTTCAATGGTATTTACTTATACAATTCAATGGTATTTACTTATACAATTCAATGGTATTTACTTATACAATTCAATGGTATTTACTAATACAATTCAATGGTATTTACTTATACAATTCAATGGTATTTACTTGTACAATTCAATGGTATTTTCTTATACAGTACAATGGTATTTACTTATAAAAGTCAATGGTATTTAATTATACAGTTCAATGTTATTTACTTATACAGTTCAATGGTATTTATCTGCAATTCAGGGTGAGAAGGTTCTAGGACCATTTTCCATATTTTATCTTGATGTACATGGAAGATGAGCCTTGCATGTTCATGCCTTTAGGCGCCATACAACCCTTTTCATGTGTTGGTGCACCTTAAAACCTCAATTCAATTCAATTCAATGGTATTTACTTATACAGTTCAATGGTATTTACTTATACAAGTCAATAGTATTCATTTATACAGTGGTATTTACTTATACAAGCCAATGGTATTTACTTATACAAGTCAATGGTACTTACTTATACAATTCAATGGTATTTACTTTTTCAGTTCAATGGTATTTACTTTTTCAGTTCAATGGTATTTACTTATACAGTTCAATGGTATTTACTTATACAAGTCAATGGTATTTACTTGTTTATTTATACAGTTCAATGGTATTTAATTCTACAGTTCAATGGTATTTACTTATAAGTTTCAATGGTATTTACTTATACAAGTCAATGATATTTACTTATACAAACCAATGGTATTTATTGATATAATTCAATGGTATTTACTTATACAATTCAATGGTATTTACTAATACAATTCAATGGTATTTACTGATACAATTCAATGGTATTGACTAATACAAGTAAATAGTATTTACTTATACAAGCCAATGGTATTTACTTATACAAGTCAATGGTATTTACTTATACAATTCAATGGTATTTTCTTATACAGTTCAATGGTATTTACTTAAACCGTTCAATGGTATTTACTTATAAAAGTCAATGGTACTTAATTATACAGTTCAATGGTATTTACTTATACAGTTCAATGGTATTTACTTAAACGGTTCAATGGTATTTACTTATACGGTTCAATGGTATTTACTTATACAATTCAATGGTATTTACTTATACAATTCAATGGTATTTACTTGTACAATTCAATGGTATTTTCTTATACAGTACAATGGTATTTACTTATACAGTTCAATGGTATTTACTTATAAAAGTCAATGGTATATAATTATACAGTTAAATGGTATTTACTTATACAGTTCGATGTTATTTACTTATACAGTTCAATGGTATTTATCTGCAATTCAGGGTGAGAAGGTTCTAGGCCCATTTTCCATATTTTATCTCGATGTACATGGAAGATGAGCCTGGCATGTTCATGCCTTTAGGCACCATATAACCTTTTCATGTGTTGGTGCACCTTAAAACCCCAATTCAATTCAATTCAATGGTATTTACTTATACAAGTCAATGGTATTTATTTATACAGTGGTATTTACTTATACGAGTCAATGGTATTGACTTATACAGTTCAATGGTATTTACTTATACAGTTCAATGGTATTCAATGGTATTTACTTCTACAGTTCAATGGTATTTACTTATACAGTCCAATGGTATTTACTTCTACAGTTCAATGGTATTTCATTCTACAGTTCAATGGTATTTACTTATACAAGCCAATGGTATTTACTTATACAAGTCAATGGCATTTAATTATTTATTTATACAGTTCAATGGTATTTAATTCTACAGTTCAATGGTATTTACTTATACAGTTCAATGGTATTTACTTATACAAGTCAATGATATTTACTTATACAAACCAATGGTATTTATTGATATAATTCAATGATATTTACCTATACAATTCAATGGTATTTACTTATACAGTTCAATGGTATTTACATATACAGTTCAATGGTATTTACTTATAAAGTTCAATGGTATTTACTTATACAGTTCAATGGTATTTACTTATACAGTTCAATGGTATTTACTTATACAAGTCAATGGCATTTAATTATTTATTTATACAGTTCAATGGTATTTAATTCTACAGTTCAATGGTATTTACTTACAAGTTTCAATGGTATTTACTTATACAAGTCAATGATATTTACTTATACAAACCAATGGTATTTATTGATACAGTTCAATGGTATTTACTTATAAAAGTCAATGGTATTTAATTATACAGTTAAATGGTATTTACTTATACAGTTCAATGGTATTTATTTACACAGTTCAATGGTTTTTACTTATACAGTTCAATAGTATTTACTTATACAAGTCAATGATATTTATTTATACAGTGGTATTTACTTATACAAGTCAATGGTATTTACTTATACAGTTCAATGGTATTTACTTATACAGTTCAATGGTATTTACTTATACAGTTCAATGGTATTTACTTATACAGTTCAATGGTATTTACTTATACAGTTCAATGATATTTACTTATACAGTCCAATGGTATTTACTTATACAAGTCAATTGTATTTACTTAAACCGTGCAATGGTAGTTACTTATATGGTTCAATGGTATTTACTTATATGGTTCAATGGTATTTACTTATACAATTCAATGGTATTTTCTTGTACAGTACAATGGTATTTACTTATACAGTTCAATGGTATTTACTTATAAAAGTCAATGGTATTTAATTATACAGTTAAATGGTATTTACTTATACAGTTCAATGGTATTTATTTACACAGTTCAATGGTATTTACTTATACAGTTTAATGGTATTTACTTATACAAGTCAATGATATTTATTTATACAGTGGTGTTTACTTATACGAGTCAATGGTATTTACTTATACAAGTCAATGGTATTTACTTATACAGTTCAATGGTATTTACTTATACAGTTCAATGGTATTTACTTATACAGTTCAATGGTATTTACTTATACAGTTCAATGGTATTTACTTATACAGTTCAATGGTATTTACTTATACAGTGGTATTTACTTATACAAGTCAATGGTATTTAATTATTTATTTATACAGTTCAATGGTATTTAATTCTACAGTTCATTGGTATTTACTTATACAAACCAATGGTATTTATTGATATAATTCAATGGCATTTACTTATACAATTCAATGGTATTTACTTATACAAGTCAATGGTATTTACTTCTACAGTTCAATGGTATTTACTTAAACCGTTCAATGGTATTTATTTATACGGTTCAATGGTATTTACTTATACAATTCAATGGTATTTACTTATACAATTCAATGGTATTTACTTATACAATTCAATGGTATTTACTTATACAATTCAATGGTATTTACTTATACAAGTCAATGGTATTTACTTATACAAGTCAATGGTATTTAATTATACAGTTGAATGGTATTTACTTATAGTGTTCAATCATATTTACTTATACAAGTCAATGGTATTTACTGATACAGTTCAATGGTATTTACTTATACAATTAAATGGTATTTACTTTTACAATTCAATGGTATTTACTGATACAGTTCAATGGTATTTACTTTTACAGTTCAATGGTATTTACTTATACAGTGGTATTTACTGATTCAATTCAATGGTAGTTACTTTATAATTCAATGGTATTTACGGATACAATTCAATGGTATTTACTTATACAGTTCAATGGTATTTACTGATAAAGTTCAATGGTATTTACTTATAAAGTTCAATGGTATTTACTTATACAAGTCAATGGTATTTACTTATACAGTTGAATGGTATTTACTTATACAGTCCAATGGTATTTACTTATACAAGTCAATGATATTTAATTATACAGTTCAATGGTATTTACTTATACAGTGGTATTTACTGATTCAATTCAATGGTAGTTACTTTATAATTCAATGGTATTTACGGATACAATTCAATGGTATTTACTTATACAGTTCAATGGTATTCACTTATACAGTTCAATGGTATTTACTTATACAAGTCAATGGTATTTACTTATACAGTTCAATGGTATTTAATTATACATTTCAATGGAATTTACTTATACAGTGGTATTTACTGATTCATTTAAATGGTAGTTACATTTACAATTAAATGGTATTGACTGATACAATTCAATGGTATTTGATGCTACAGTTCAATGGTTTTTAATTCTACAGTTTAGTGGTATATACTTCTCCAGTTCAATGGTATTTGATTCTACATTTCAATGGTATTTAATTCTACAGTTCACAGGTATTTAGTTATATGGTTCAATGGTATTTATTTATACAAGCCAATGGTATTTACTTATACAAGAAAATGGTATTTACAGATACAAGTCAATGGTATTTACTGATACAATTCAATGATATTTACTTATACAGTTCAATGGTATTTACTTATATGGTTCAATGGTATTTACTTATAGGATTCAATGGTATTTACTTATACAAGTCAATGGTATTTACTTATTTATACAGTTCAATGGCATTTACTTTTACAGTTCAGTGGTATTTACCTATACAATTCAATAGTATTTACTTCAAACAGTTCAATGGTATTTACATATACAGTTCAATGGTATTTACTTATACAGTGCAATGGTATTTACTTATACAGTTCAATGATATTTACTTATACGGTTCAATGGTATTTACTTCTACAGTTCAATGGTATTTACTTCTACAGTTCAATGGTATTTACTTCTACATTTCCGTGGTATTTACTTCTATAGTTCAATGGTATTTAGTTCTACATTTCCGTGGTATTTACTTCTACAGTTCAATGGTATTTACCTATGCAATTCAATGGTATTTACTTATACAGTTCAATGGTATTTACATATACAGTTCAATGGTATTTACTTATACAGTTTAATGGTATTTAATTATTTATTTATACAGTTCAATGGTATTTAATTCTACAGTTCAATGGTAATTACTTATTTATTTATACAGTTCAATGGCATTTAATTATTTATTTATACAGTTCAATGGTATTTAATTCTACAGTTCAATGGTATTTACCTATAAGTTTCAATAGTATTTACTTATACAAGTCAATGATATTTACTTATACGGTTCAATGGTATTTACTTATACAAGTCAATGGTATTTGCTTATACAAGTCAATGGTATTTACTTATACAGTTCAATGGTATTTACTTAAACGGTCCAATGGTATTTACTTATACAATTCAATGGTATTTACTTATACAGTTCAATGGTATTCAATGGTATTTACTTATACAGTTCAATGGTATTTACTTATACAGTCCAATGGTATTTACTTCTACAGTTCAATGGTATTTGATTCTACAGTTCAATGGTATTTACTTATACAAGCCAATGGTATTTACTGATACAATTCAATGGTATTTACTTTTACAGTTCAATGGTATTTACTTATACAGTTCAATGGTATTTACTTATACAAGTCAATGGTATTTACTTATTTATTGATACAGTTCAATGGTATTTAATTCTACAGTTCAATGGTATTTACTTATAAGTTTCAATGGTATTTACTTATACAAGTCAATGATATTTACTGATACAAACCAATGGTTTTTATTGATATAATTCAATGATATTTACCTATACAATTCAATGGTATTTACTTATACAGTTCAATGGTATTTACATATACAGTTCAATGGTATTTACTGATACAATTCAATGATATTTACTTATACAGTTCAATGGTATTTACTTATATGGTTCAATGGTATTTACTTCTACAGTTCAATGGTATTTACCTATACAATTCAATAGTATTTACTTCAAACAGTTCAATGGTATTTACATATACAGTTCAATGGTATTTACTTATACAGTGCAATGGTATTTACTTATACAGTGGTATTTACTTATAAAATTCAATGGTATTTACTTATACAGTTCAATGATATTTACTTATACGGTTCAATGGTATTTACTTCTACAGTTCAATGGTATTTACTTCTACAGTTCAATGGTATTTACTTCTACATTTCCGTGGTATTTACTTCTATAGTTCAATGGTATTTACTTCTACATTTCCGTGGTATTTACCTATGCAATTCAATGGTATTTACTTATACAGTTCAATGGTATTTACATATACAGTTCAATGGTATTTACTTATACAGTTCAATGGTATTTACTTATACAGTGGTATTTACTTATACAAGTCAATGGTATTTAATTATTTATTTATACAGTTCAATGGTATTTAATTCTACAGTTCAATGGTAACAACTTATTTATTTATACAGTTCAATGGCATTTAATTATTTATTTATACAGTTCAATGGTATTTAATTCTACAGTTCAATGGTATTTACTTATAAGTTTCAATGGTATTTACTTATACAAGTCAATGATATTTACTTATACGGTTCAATGGTATTTACTTATACAAGTCAATGGTATTTGCTTATACAAGTCAATGGTATTTACTTATACAGTTCAATGGTATTTACTTAAACGGTCCAATGGTATTTACTTATACAATTCAATGGTATTCAATGGTATTTACTTATACAGTTCAATGGTATTTACTTATACAGTCCAATGGTATTTACTTCTACAGTTCAATGGTATTTGATTCTACAGTTCAATGGTATTTACTTATACAAGCTAATGGTATTTACTGATACAAGTCAATGGTAATTACTTATACAATTCAATGGTATTTACTTTTACAGTTCAATGGTATTTACTTATACAGTTCAATGGTATTAACTTATACAAGTCAATGGTATTTACTTATTTATTGATACAGTTCAATGGTATTTACTTATACAGTTCAATGGTATTTACTTATACAAGTCAATGGCATTTAATTATTTATTTATACAGTTCCATGGTATTTAATTCTACAGTTCAATGGTATTTACTTACACAAGTCAATGATATTTACTTATATAAACCAATGGTATTTATTGATATAATTCAATGGTATTTACTTATACAATTCAATGGTATTTACTAATACAATTCAATGGTATTTACTTATACAATTCAATGGTATTTACTAATACAATTCAATGGTATTTACTTATGCAATTCAATGGTATTTACTAATACAAGTAAATAGTATTGACTTATACAAGCCAATGGTATTTACTGATACAAGTCAATGGTATTTACTTATACAATTCAATGGTATTTTCTTATACAGTTCAATGGTATTTACTTAAACCGTGCAATGGTAGTTACTTATATGGTTCAATGGTATTTACTTATATGGTTCAATGGTATTTACTTATACAATTCGATGGTATTTTCTTGTACAGAAAAATGGTATTTACTTATACAGTTCAATGGTATTTACTTATAAAAGTCAATGGTATTTAATTATACAGTTAAATGGTATTTACTTATACAGTTCAATGGTATTTATTTACACAGTTCAATGGTATTTACTTATACAGTTTAATGGTATTTACTTATACAAGTCAATGATATTAATTTATACAGTGGTATTTACTTATACGAGTCAATGGTATTTACTTATACAAGTCAATGGTATTTACTTATACAGTTCAATGGTATTTACTTATACAGTTCAATGGTATTTACTTATACAGTTCAATGGTATTTACTTATACAGTTCAATGGTATTTACTTATACAGTTCAATCGTATTTACTTATACAGTTCAATGGTATTTACTTATACAGTGGTATTTACTTATACAAGTCAATGGTATTTAATTATTTATTTATACAGTTCAATGGTATTTAATTCTACAGTTCATTGGTATTTACTTATACAAACCAATGGTTTTTATTGATATAATTCAATGGCATTTACTTATACAATTCAATGGTATTTACTTATACAAGTCAATGGTATTTACTTATACAGTTCAATGGTATTTACTTAAACCGTTTAATGGTATTTATTTATACGGTTCAATGGTATTTACTTATACAATTCAATGGTATTTACTTATACAATTCAATGGTATTTACTTATACAATTCAATGGTATTTACTTATACAATTCAATGGTATTTACTTATACAAGTCAATGGTATTTACTTATACAAGTCAATGGTATTTAATTATACAGTTGAATGGTATTTACTTATAGTGTTCAATCATATTTACTTATACAAGTCAATGGTATTTACTGATACAGTTCAATGGTATTTACTTATACAATTAAATGGTATTTACTTTTACAATTCAATGGTATTTACTGATACAGTTCAATGGTATTTACTTTTACAGTTCAATGGTATTTACTTATACAGTGGTATTTACTGATTCAATTCAATGGTAGTTACTTTATAATTCAATGGTATTTACGGATACAATTCAATGGTATTTACTTATACAGTTCAATGGTATTTACTTATAAAGTTCAATGGTATTTACTTATAAAGTTCAATGGTATTTACTTATACAAGTCAATGGTATTTACTTATACAGTTGAATGGTATTTACTTATACAGTCCAATGGTATTTACTTATACAAGTCAATGATATTTAATTATACAGTTCAATGGTATTTACTTATACAGTGGTATTTACTGATTCAATTCAATGGTAGTTACTTTATAATTCAATGGTATTTACGGATACAATTCAATGGTATTTACTTATACAGTTCAATGGTATTTACTTTTACAGTTCAATGGTATTTACTTATACAAGTCAATGGTATTTACTTATACAGTTCAATGGTATTTACTTATACATTTCAATGGAATTTACTTATACAGTGGTATTTACTGATTCATTTCAATGGTAGTTACATTTACAATTAAATGGTATTTACTGATACAATTCAATGGTATTTGATGCTACAGTTCAATGGTTTTTAATTCTACAGTTTAGTGGTATATACTTCTCCAGTTCAATGGTATTTGATTCTACAGTTCAATGGTATTTAATTCTACAGTTCACAGGTATTTAGTTATATGGTTCAATGGTATTTATTTATACAAGCCAATGGTATTTACTTATACAAGAAAATGGTATTTACAGATACAAGTCAATGGTATTTACTGATACAATTCAATGATATTTACTTATACAGTTCAATGGTATTTACTTATATGGTTCAATGGTATTTACTTATAGGGTTCAATGGTAATATACCACGTAAGTCAATGGTATTTACTTATTTATACAGTTCAATGGCATTTACTTTTACAGTTCAGTGGTATTTACCTATACAATTCAATAGTATTTACTTCAAACAGTTCAATGGTATTAACATATACAGTTCAATGGTATTTACTTATACAGTGCAATGGTATTTACTTATACAGTTCAATGATATTTACTTATACGGTTCAATGGTATTTACTTCTACAGTTCAATGGTATTTACTTCTACAGTTCAATGGTATTTACTTCTACATTTCCGTGGTATTTACTTCTATAGTTCAATGGTATTTACTTCTACATTTCCGTGGTATTTACTTCTACAGTTCAATGGTATTTACCTATGCAATTCAATGGTATTTACTTATACAGTTCAATGGTATTTACATATACAGTTCAATGGTATTTACTTATACAGTTCAATGGTATTTAATTATTTATTTATACAGTTCAATGGTATTTAATTCTACAGTTCAATGGTAATTACTTATTTATTTATACAGTTCAATGGCATTTAATTATTTATTTATACAGTTCAATGGTATTTAATTCTACAGTTCAATGGTATTTACTTATAAGTTTCAATAGTATTTACTTATACAAGTTAATGATATTTACTTATACGGTTCAATGGTATTTACTTATACAAGTCAATGGTATTTGCTTATACAAGTCAATGGTATTTACTTATACAGTTCAATGGTATTTACTTAAACGGTCCAATGGTATTTACTTATACAATTCAATGGTATTTACTTATACAGTTCAATGGTATTCAATGGTATTTACTTATACAGTTCAATGGTATTTACTTATACAGTCCAATGGTATTTACTTCTACAGTTCAATGGTATTTGATTCTACAGTTCAATGGTATTTACTTATACAAGCCAATGGTATTTACTGATACAATTCAATGGTATTTACTTATACAGTTCAATGGTATTTACTTATACAGTTCAATGGTATTTACTTATACAGTTCAATGGTATTTACTTATACAGTTCAATGGTATTTACTTATATAAAGTTCAATGATATTTACTTATACAGTCCAATGGTATTTATTGATACAATTCAATGGTATTTACTTATACAGTTCAATGGTATTTACTTATATAGTTCAATGGTATTTACTTATACAAGTCAATGGTATTTACTTATACAGTTCAATGGTATTTACTTATACAGTTCAATGGTATTTACTTAAATAAAGTTCAATGATATTTACTTATACAGTCCAATGGTATTTATTGATACAATTCAATGGTATTTACTTATACAGTTCAATGGTATTTACTTATACAGTTCAATGGTATTTACTTATATAGTTCAATGGTATTTACTTATACAAGTCAATGGTATTTACTTATACAAGTCAATGGTATTTACCTATACAAGTCAATGGTATTTTCTGATACAGTTCAATGGTATTTACTTATACAGTTCAATGGTATTTACCTTATACAAGTCAATGGTATTTACTTATACAAGTCAATGGTATTTAATTATACAGTTGAATGGTATTTACTTATAGTGTTCAATCATATTTACTTATACAAGTCAATGGTATTTACTGATACAGTTCAACGGTATTTACTTATACAGTGGTATTTACTGATTCAATTCAATGGTAGTTACTTTATAATTCAATGTTATTTACAGATACAATTCAATGGTATTTACTTATACAGTTCAACGGTATTTACTTATACAGTCCAATGGTATTTACTTATACAAGTCAATGGTATTTAATTATACAGTTCAATGGTATTTACTTATACAATGGTATTTACTGATTCAATTCAATGGTAGTTACTTTATAATTCAATGGTATTTACGGATACAATTCAATGGTATTTACTTATACAGTTCAATGGTATTTACTTATACAGTTCAATGGTATTTACTGATACAAGTCAATGGTATTTACTTATACAGTTCAATGGTATTTACTGATTCATTTCAATGGTAGTGACATTTACAATTCAATGGTATTTACTGATACAATTCAATGGTATTTGATGCTACAGTTCAATGTTTTTTAATTCTACAGTTTAGTGGTATATACTTCTCCAGTTGAATGGTATTTGATTCTACAGTTCAATGGTATTTAATTCTACAGTTCACAGGTATTTAGTTATATGGTTCAATGGTATTTATTTATACAAGCCAATGGTATTTACTTATACAAGAAAATGGTATTTACATATACATGCCAATGGTATTTACCGATACAATTCAATGATATTTACTTTTACAGTTCAGTGGTATTTACCTATACAATTCAATAGTATTTACTTCAAACAGTTCAATGGTATTTACTTATACAATTCAATGGTATTTACTAATACATTCAATGGTATTTACTTATACAATTCAATGGTATTTACTGATACAAGTAAACAATATTTCCTTATACAAGCCAATGGTATTTACTGATACAAGTCAATGGTATTTACTTATACACTTTAATGGTATTTTCTTATACAGTTCAATGGTATTTACTTAACCCGTTCAATGGTATTTACTTATACAATTCAATGGTATTTACTAATACATTCAATGGTATTTACTTATACAATTCAATGGTATTTACTGATACAAGTAAACAATATTTCCTTATACAAGCCAATGGTATTTACTGATACAAGTCAATGGTATTTACTTGTACAATTCAATGGTATTTACTTGTACAATTCAATGGTATTTACTTGTACAATTCAATGGTATTTACTTGTACAATTCAATGGTATTTACTTGTACAATTCAATGGTATTTACTTGTACAATTCAATGGTATTTACTTGTACAATTCAATGGTATTTACTTGTACAATTCAATGGTATTTACTTGTACAATTCAATGGTATTTACTTATACAGTTCAATGATATTTACTTATACAGTCCAATGGTATTTACTTATACAAGTCAATGGTATTTACTTATACAGTTCAATGGTATTTACTTATACAGTTCAATGGTATTTTCTGATACAGTTCAATGGTATTTACTTATACAAGTCAATGGTATTTAATTATACAGTTGAATGGTATTTACTTATAGTGTTCAATCATATTTACTTATACAAGTCAATGGTATTTACTTATACAGTTCAATGGTATTTACTTATACAGTTCAATGGTATTTACTTATACAGTTCAATGGTATTTACTTATATAGTTCAATGGTATTTACTTATACAATTAAATGGTATTTACTTTTACAATTCAATGGTATTTACTGATACAGTTCAATGGTATTTACTTTTACAGTTCAATGGTATTTACTTATACAGTGGTATTTACTGATTCAATTCAATGGTAGTTACTTTATAATTCAATGGTATTTACGGATACAATCATGGTATTTACTTATACAGTTCAATGGTATTTACTTATAAAGTTCAATGGTATTTACTTATAAAGTTCAATGGTATTTACTTATACAAGTCAATGGTATTTACTTATACAGTTCAATGGTATTTACTTATACAGTCCAATGGTATTTACTTATACAAGTCAATGATATTTAATTATACAGTTCAATGGTATTTACTTATACATTTCAATGGAATTTACTTATACAGTGGTATTTACTGATTCATTTCAATGGTAGTTACATTTACAATTCAATGGTATTTACTGATACAATTCAATGGTATTTGATGCTACAGTTCAATGGTTTTTAATTCTACAGTTTAGTGGTATATACTTCTCCAGTTCAATGGTATTTGATTCTACAGTTCAATGGTATTTAATTCTACAGTTCACAGGTATTTAGTTATATGGTTCAATGGTATTTATTTATACAAGCCAATGGTATTTAGTTATACAAGAAAATGGTATTTACATATACATGCCAATGGTATTTACAGATACAAGTCAATGGTATTTACTGATACAATTCAATGATATTTACTTATACAGTTCAATGGTATTTACTTATATGGTTCAATGGTATTTACTTATAGGGTTCAATGGTATTTACTTATACAAGTCAATGGTATTTACTTATTTATACAGTTCAATGGCATTTACTTTTACAGTTCAGTGGTATTTACCTATACAATTCAATAGTATTTACTTCAAACAGTTCAATGGTATTTACATATACAGTTCAATGGTATTTACTTATACAGTGCAATGGTATTTTACTTATACAGTGGTATTTACTTATACAATTCAATGGTATTTACTTATACAGTTCAATGATATTGACTTATACGGTTCAATGGTATTTACTTCTACAGTTCAATGGTATTTACTTCTACAGTTCAATGGTATTTACTTCTACATTTCCGTGGTATTTACTTCTACAGTTCAATGGTATTTACTTCTACATTTCCGTGGTATTTACTTCTACAGTTCAATGGTATTTACTTATACAGTTCAATGGTATTTACATATACAGTTCAATGGTATTTACTTATACAGTTCAATGGTATTTACTTATACAGTGGTATTTACTGATACAAGTCAATGGTATTTAATTATTTATTTATAAAGTTCAATGGTATTTAATTCTACAGTTCAATGGTAATTACTTATTTATTTATACAGTTCAATGGCATTTACTTATACAGTTCAATGGTAATTAATTATTTATTTATACAGTTCAATGGTATTTAATTCTACAGTTCAATGGTATTTACTTATAAGTTTCAATGGTATTTACTTATACAAGTCAATATTTACTTATACGGTTCAATGGTATTTACTTATACAAGTCAATGGTATGTGCTTATACAAGTCAATGGTATTTACTTATACAGTTCAATGGTATTTACTTAAACGGTCCAATGGTATTTACTTATACAATTCAATGGTATTTACTTATACAGTTCAATGGTATTCAATGGTATTTACTTATACAGTTCAATGGTATTTACTTCTACAGTTCAATGGTATTTGATTCTACAGTTCAATGGTATTTACTTATACAAGCCAATGGTATTTACTGATATACAAGTCAATGGTACTTACTTATACAATTCAATGGTATTTACTTATACAAGTCAATGGTATTTACTTATTTATTGATACAGTTCAATGGTATTTAATTCTACAATTCAATGATATTTACCTATACAATTCAATGGTATTTACTTATACAGTTCAATGGTATTTACATATACAGTTCAATGGTATTTACTTATAAAGGTCAATGGTATTTACTTATACAGTTCAATGGTATTTACTTATACAGTTCAATGGTATTTACTAATACAATTCAATGGTATTTACTTATACAATTCAATGGTATTTACTAATACAATTCAATGGTATTTACTTATGCAATTCAATGGTATTTACTAATACAAGTAAATAGTATTTACTTATACAAGCCAATGGTATTTACTGATACAAGTCAATGGTATTTACTTATACAATTCAATGGTATTTTCTTATACAGTTCAATGGTATTTAGTTAAACCGTGCAATGGTAGTTACTTATATGGTTCAATGGTATTTACTTATATGGTTCAATGGTATTTACTTATACAATTCAATGGTATTTTCTTGTACAGTACAATGGTATTTACTTATACAGTTCAATGGTATTTACTTATAAAAGTCAATGGTATTTAATTATACAGTTAAATGATTTACTTATACAGTTCAATGGTATTTATTTACACAGTTCAATGGTATTTACTTATACAGTTTAATGGTATTTACTTATACAAGTCAATGGTATTTACTTATACGAGTCAATGGTATTTACTTATACGAGTCAATGGTATTTACTTATACGAGTCAATGGTATTTACTTATACAGTTCAATGGTATTTACTTATACAGTTCAATGGTATTTACTTATACAGTTCAATGGTATTTACTTATACAGTTCAATGGTATTTACTTATACAGTTCAATGGTATTTACTTATACAGTTCAATGGTATTTACTTATACAGTGGTATTTACTTATACAAGTCAATGGTATTTAATTATTTATTTATACAGTTCAATGGTATTTAATTCTACAGTTCATTGGTATTTACTTATACAAACCAATGGTATTTATTGATATAATTCAATGGTATTTACTTATACAATTCAATGGTATTTACTAATACAATTCAATGGTATTTACTGATACAATTCAATGGTATTGACTAATACAAGTAAATAGTATTTACTTATACAAGCCAATGGTATTTACTTATACAATTCAATGGTATTTTCTTATACAGTTCAATGGTATTTACTTAAACCGTTCAATGGTATTTACTTATAAAAGTCAATGGTATTTAATTATACAGTTAAATGGTATTTACTTATACAAGTCGATGGTATTTACTTATACAATTCAATGGTATTTTCTTATACAGTTCAATGGTATTTACTTAAACCGTTCAATAGTATTTACTTATAAAAGTCAATGGTATTTAATTATACAGTTAAATGGTATTTACTTATACAAGCCAATGGTATTTACTGATAGAAGTCAATGGTACTTACTTATACAATTCAATGGTATTTACTTATACAGTTCAATGGTATTTATTTACACAGTTCAATGGTATTTACTTATACAGTTCAATGGTATTTACTTATACAGTTCAATGGTATTTACTTATACAGTTCAATGGTATTTACTGATACAGTTCAATGATATTTACTTATACAGTCCAATGGTATTTACTTATACAAGTCAATGGTATTTATTTATACAGTGGTAATTTACTTATACGAGTCAATGGTATTTACATATTCAGTTCAATGGTATTTACTTATACAGTTCAATGGTATTTACTTATACAGTTCAATGGTATTTACTTATACAGTTCAATGGTATTTACTTATACAGTTCAATGGTATTTACTTATACAGTTCAATGGTATTTACTTAAACAGTTCAATGATATATACTTATACAGTCCAATACAAGTCAATGGTATTTAATTATACAGTTGAATGGTATTTACTTATACAGTTCAATGGTATTTACTTATACAGTGGTATTTACTGATTCAATTCTATGGTAGTTACTTTTACAATTCAATGGTATTTACTGATACAATTCAATGGTATTTACTTATACAGTTCAATGGTATTTACTGATACAGTTCAATGGTATTTACTTATACAGTGGTATTTACTGATTCAATTCAATGGTAGTTACATTTACAATTCAATGGTATTTACTGATACAATTCAATGGTATTTACTTATACAGTTCAATGGTATTTACTTATTCAGTTCAATGGTATTTACTTATACAGTGGTATTTACTGATTCAATTCTATGGTAGTTACTTTTACAATTCAATGGTATTTACTGATACAATTCAATGGTATTTACTTATACAGTTCAATGGTATTTACTTATACAATGGTATTTACTGATTCAATTCAATGGTAGTTACATTTACAATTCAATGGTATTTACTGATACAAGTCAATGATTAATTATACAGTTCAATGGTATTTACATATACAGTCCAATGGTATTTACTTATACAGTGGTATTTACTGATTCAATTCTATGCTAGTTACTTTTACAATTCAATGGTATTTACTGATACAATTCAATGGTATTTACTTATACAGTTTAATGGTATTTACTGATACAGTTCAATGGTATTTACTTATACAGTTCAATGATATTTACTTATACAGTTCGATGATATTCACTTATACAAGTCAATGGTATTTACTTATTTATTTATACAGTTCAATGGCATTTACTTATACAGTTCAATGGTATTTAATTATTTATTTTATACAGTTCAATGGTATTTACTTATACAGTTCAATGGTATTTACTTATACAGTTCAATGGTATTTACTGATACAGTTCAATGATATTTACTTATACAGTCCAATGGTATTTACTTATACAAGTCAATGGTATTTATTTATACAGTGGTATTTACTTATACGAGTCAATGGTATTTACATATTCAGTTCAATGGTATTTACTTATACAGTTCAATGGTATTTACTTATACAGTTCAATGGTATTTACTTATACAGTTGAATGGTATTTACTTATACAGTTCAATGGTATTTACTTATACAGTTCAATGGTATTTACTTAAACAGTTCAATGATATATACTTATACAGTCCAATACAAGTCAATGGTATTTAATTATACAGTTGAATGGTATTTACTTATACAGTTCAATGGTATTATACTTATACAGTGGTATTTACTGATTCAATTCTATGGTAGTTACTTTTACAATTCAATGGTATTTACTGATACAATTCAATGGTATTTACTTATACAGTTCAATGGTATTTACTGATACAGTTCAATGGTATTTACTTATACAGTGGTATTTACTGATTCAATTCAATGGTAGTTACATTTACAATTCAATGGTATTTACTGATACAATTCAATGGTATTTACTTATACAGTTCAATGGTATTTACTTATTCAGTTCAATGGTATTTACTTATACAGTGGTATTTACTGATTCAATTCTATGGTAGTTACTTTTACAATTCAATGGTATTTACTGATACAATTCAATGGTATTTACTTATACAGTTCAATGGTATTTACTTATACAATGGTATTTACTGATTCAATTCAATGGTAGTTACATTTACAATTCAATGGTATTTACTGATACAAGTCAATGATTAATTATACAGTTCAATGGTATTTACATATACAGTCCAATGGTATTTACTTATACAGTGGTATTTACTGATTCAATTCTATGCTAGTTACTTTTACAATTCAATGGTATTTACTGATACAATTCAATGGTATTTACTTATACAGTTTAATGGTATTTACTGATACAGTTCAATGGTATTTACTTATACAGTTCAATGATATTTACTTATACAGTTCGATGATATTCACTTATACAAGTCAATGGTATTTACTTATTTATTTATACAGTTCAATGGCATTTACTTATACAGTTCAATGGTATTTAATTATTTATTTATACAGTTCAATGGTATTTACTTATACAAGTCAATGATATTTATTTATACAGTTCAACGGTATTTACTTAAACCGTGCAATGGTATTTTCTTATACGGTTCAATGGTATTTACCTATACAATTCAATGGTATTTACTTGTACAATTCAATGGTATTTTCTTATACAAGTCAATGGTATTTATTTATACAGTGGTATTTACTTATACGAGTCAATGGTATTTACTTATACAAGTCAATGGTATTTACTTATACAGTTCAATGGTATTTACATATTTATTTATACAGTTCAATGGTGTTTACTTATACAGTTCAATGGTATTTAATTATTTATTTATACAGTTCAATGGTATTTAATTCTACAGTTCAATGGTATTTACTTATAAGTTTCAATGGTATTTTCTTATACAAACCAATGGTATTTATTGATATAATTCAATGGTATTTATACAGTTCAATGGTATTCACTTATACAAGTCAATGGTATTTACTTATTTATTTATACAGTTCAATGGCATTTACTTATACAGTTCAATGGTATTTAATTATACAGTTCAATGCTATTTATTTATACAAGTCAATGGTATTTACTGATACAATTCAATGGTATTTATACAGTTCAATGGTATTTCCTTATACAGTGCAATGGTATTTACTTGTACAGTTGTATTTACTGATTCAATTCAATGGTAGTTACTTTTACAATTCAATGGTATTTACCGATACAATTCAATGGTTTTTGATTCTACAGTTCAATGGTATTTAATTCTACAGTTTAGTGGTATTTACTTCTACAGTTCAATGGTATTTACATATACAGTTCAATGGTATTTACTTATACAGTTCAATGGTATTTACTTATACAGTGCAATGGTATTTACTTATAGAGTGGTATTTAATTATACAATTCAATGGTATTTACTTATACAATTCAATGGTATTTACTTATACAGTTCAATGGTAATTACTTATACATTTCAATGTTATTTACTTATACAAGTCAATGTTATTTACTTATAGTGATATTTACTTATACAATTCAATGGTATTTACTTATACAATTCAATGGTATTTACTTATACAGTTCAATGGTATTTACTTATACAGTTCAATGGCATTTACTTATACAAGTCAATGGTATTGAATTTTAGTTCAATGGTATTTACTTATACAATTCAATGGTATTTACTGATACAATTCAATGGCATTTACTTATACAATTCAATGGTATTTACTTATACAGTTCAATGGTATTTACTTATACAGTTCAATGGTATTTACTTATACAGTTCAATGGTATTTCCATATACAGTTCAATGGTATTTACTTATATAAGTCCATGGTATTTAATTATTTACTGACTGCCACCCAAGGGTATTGACCGCTGCATGCCACCCAATGGTACTGACCGCTGCCTGCCACCCAATGGTACCGACCGCTGCCTGACACCAAAGAGTATTGACCGCTGACTGCCACCCAATGGTATTGACCGCTGACTGCCACCCAATGGTATTGACCGCTGCCTGCCACCCAATGGTATTGACCGCTGCCTGCCACCCAATGGTATTGACCGCTGCCTGCCACCCAATGGTATTGACCGCTGCCTGCCACCCAATGGTATTGACCACTGCCTGCCACCCAAGGGTATTGACCGCTGCCTGCCACTCAATGGTATTGACCGCTGCCTGCGCTCCAAAGGTATTGACTGTGACTGCCACCCAAGGGTATTTACCGCTGACTGCCATTTAAGGGTATTGACCGCTGACTGCCACCCACGGGTATTGACCGCTGCCTGCCACCCAATGGTATTGACCGCTGCTGCCACCCAATGGTATTGACCACTGCCTGCCACCCAAGGGTATTGACCGCTGCCTGCCGCCTAAGGGTATTGACCGCTGCCTGCGACTCAATGGTATTGACCGTTGCCTGCCACCCAATGGTATTGACCGCTGCCTGCCACCCAAGGGTATTGACCGCTGAGTGCCACACAATGGTACTGACCACTGCCTGCCACTCAATGGTATTGACCACTACCTGCGATCCAATGGTATTGACCGCTGACTGCCACCCAAGGGTATTGACCGCTGCCTGCCACCCAATGGTATTGACCGCTGCTGCCACTCAATGGGATTGACCGCTGCCTGCCACCCAAGGGTATCGACCGCTGCTGCCACCCAATGGTATTGACCGCTGCCTGCCACCCAAGGGTACTGACAGCTGCCTGCCACCCAAGGGTATTGACCGCTGCCACTCAATGGTACTGACCGCTGCCTGCCACCCAAGGGTATTGACCGCTGCCTGCCACCCAAGGGTATCGACCGCTGCCTGCCACCCAAGGGTATCGACCGCTGCCTGCCACCCAAGGGTATTGACCGCTGCCTGCCACCCAAGGGTATTGACCGCTGACTGCCACCCAAGGGTACTGACAGCTGCCTGCCACCCAAGGGTATTGACCGCTGCCACTCAATGGTACTGACCGCTGCCTGCCACCCAATGGTATTGACCACTGCCTGCCACACAATGGTACTGACCGCTGCCTGCCACCCAATGGTACTGACCGCTGCCTGCCACTCAATGGTATTGACCGCTGACTGCCACCCAAGGGTATTGCCGCTGCCTGCCACCCAAGGGTATTGACCGCTGCCTGCCACCCAATGGTATTGTCCACTGACTGCCACCCAAGGGTATTGCCGCTGACTGCCACCCAAGGGTATTGACCGCTGCCTGCCACATAATGGTACTGACCGCTGCCTGCCACCCAATGGTACTGACCGCTGCCTGCCACCCAATGGTATTGACCGCTGCCTGCGACTCAATGGTATTGACTCAATGGCATTTACTTCTACAGTTCAATGGTATTTACTTATACATTTCAATGGTATTTACTTATACATTTCAATGGTATTTACTTATACATTTCAATGGTATTTACTTATACATTTCAATGGTATTTACTGATACAGTTCAATGGCACTTACTTATACATTTCAATGGTATTTACTTATACAGTTCAATGGCATTTACTTCTACACTTCAATGGTATTTACTATACATTTCAATGGTATTTACTTATACAGTTCAATGGCATTTACTTATACAGTTCAATGGTATTTACTTATACTGTTCAATGGTATTTAATTGTACAATTCAATGGTATTTACTTCCAAAATTCAATGGTATTTATTTATACAATTCAATGGTATTGACTGATACCATTTAATGGTATTTACTGATCCAATTCAATCTGCTGACTGCCACCCAATGATATTGACCGCTGCCTGCCACTCAATGGTATTGACCGCTGCCTGCCACCCAAGGGTATTGACCACTGACTGCCACCCAAGGGTATTGACCTCTGACTGCTACCCAAGGGTATTGACCGTTGCCTGCGACT
Source organism: Cyrtodaria siliqua (assembly GCA_037043455.1). Lineage (NCBI taxonomy): Eukaryota > Metazoa > Mollusca > Bivalvia > Adapedonta > Hiatellidae > Cyrtodaria > Cyrtodaria siliqua. Next base: position 32,448 of record JAWPHD010014687.1, on the reverse strand, counting down.
CAATGGTATTGAATGCTGACTGCCACCCAAGGGTATTGACGCTGACTGCCACCCAAGGGTATTGACCGCTGCCTGCCACCCAAGGGTATTGACCGCTGCCTGCCACCCAATGGTATTGACCGCTGCCTGCCACTCAATGGTACTGACCGCTGCCTGCCACCCAATGGTATTGACCACTGCCTGCCACACAATGGTACTGACCACTGCCTGCCACCCAATGGTACTGACCGCTGCCTGCCACTCAATGGTATTGACCGCTAACTGAAATCCAAGCGTATTGCCGCTGACTGCCACTCAATGGTATTGACCGCTGCCTGCCACTCAAGGGTATTGACCGCTGCCTTCCGCCCAATGGTAATGACCGCTGCCTGCCACCCAAGGGTATTGACCGCTGCATGCCACTCAATGGTATTGACTTATTGCCTGCGACTCAATGGTATTGACCGCTGACTGCCACCCAAGGGTATTGCTGCTGACTGCCACACAGTAGTTACTTTTACAATTCAATGGTATTTAGTTATACAATTCATTGGTATTTACTTATACAGTTGAATGGTATTTACTTATACAGTTCAATGGTATTTACTGATACAATTCAACAGTTCAGTGGTATTTACTTATACAGTTCAATGGTATTTACTGATACAATTCAATGGCATTTACTTGCCACTCAATGGTATTGACCGCTGCCTGCCACTCAAGGGTATTGACCGCTGCCTTCCGCCCAATGGTATTGACCGCTGCCTGCCACCCAAGGGTATTGACCGCTGCCTGCCACTCAATGGTATTGACCTATTGCCTGCGACTCAATGGTATTGACTGTTGACTGCCACCCAAGGGTATTGCTGCTGACTGCCACACAGTAGTTACTTTTACAATTCAATGGTATTTAGTTATACAATTCAATGGTATTTACTTAAACAGTTGAATGGTATTTACTTATACAGTTCATCAGTTCAATGGTATTTACTTATACAGTTCAATGGTATTTACTGATACAATTCAATGGCATTTACTTATACAGTTCAATGGTATTTACTGATACAATTCAATGGCATTTACTTATCCAGTTCAATGGTATTTACTTATACAATTCAATGGTATTTACTTATACAATTGAATTGTATATAAAGTCTCTCAGCTCATTCCCCTCATAACAAAGAGATTGTCCATACTCAGTTAACACTTTAAGGACATTCATATTTACGGTATTAAATGGAGCTTAAATTGCGATATTGAACTAACACCATAACCCGCGTTATAGCAGTAGGTTCAATATACCACACCTTTTACATACACCGATAACACTACAATAAAAATGAATGCTTATGCAAGCAAACACTCTCGAATTGGTTGTATTAAACTGGTATCTTACTCAGTTAATGCCACTGTCTAACGCAGGGAATCACAGTACACAGACTGATTAATTGAACTGAATTGAAGTGAATGTTGTCTAACAGCTCATCAACACAGTATAGTTTATTTAGAGCCACCCCAGAGAGAGGGGAAGGATACATAGGAATCCGGGAACTGTGCCCTACTCTCACAGAATAGGATTAAAATACATTTTAAAACAATCTTTGCATTTACACTCTGGTCAAGAAGTTGCAATAATATACATGTAAAAGCCAGTCAAACGACTGGTTATTTATATCTATCTTTACTCACGCAAACCCTAGTCTAGACAAGAAATCAGTAAAGGCCGACTGAGGTTGGTAACGTCCACCATGTGATGTTCTCCGCAATTACACCAACATTACCAACATCTGAGATCCCATGCACTCACAAGCGTCACAACTACAATATAAAGCTTAAACTATATAACAATATGCAACTTTGAATAATGTCAAATTCAGTTGAATAATTTAGATTGCTTCAAATTCTTATTATTTCACATCTACGTTACTAAATTTGTCCTTAATTAGTCAATTAAACTATCCCAGTTCTGACCAGCAACTCAATGGTATTGACCGCTGCCTGCCACTCAGTGGTATTCACCGCTGCCTGCCACTCAATGGTAGTGACCGCTGCCTGCCACTCAATGGTATTCACCGCTGTCTGCCACTCAATGGTATTCACCGCTGCCTGCCACTCAATGGTAATGACCGCTGCCTGCCACTCAATAGTTTTTACTTATACAGTTCAATGGTATTTACTTATACAGTTCAATGTTTACTTATACAATTCAATGGTATTTACTTATACAATTCAATGGTATTTACTTATACAGTTCCATGGTATTTACTTATACAGTTCAATGGCATTTACTTATACAAGTCAATGGTATTGAATTTTAGTTCAATGGTATTTACTTATACAATTCAATGGTATTTACTGATACAATTCAATGGCATTTACTTATACAATTCAATGGTATTTACTTATACAGTTCAATGGTATTTACTTATACAGTTCAATGGTATTTACTTATACAGTTCAATGGTATTTCCATATACAGTTCAATGGTATTTACTTATATAAGTCAATGGTATTTAATTATTTACTGACTGCCACCCAAGGGTATTGACCGCTGCATGCCACCCAATGGTACTGACCGCTGCCTGCCACCCAATGGTACCGACCGCTGCCTGACACCAAAGAGTATTGACCGCTGACTGCCACCCAATGGTATTGACCGCTAACTGCCACCCAAGGGTACTGACCGCTGCATGCCACCAAATGGTACTGACCGCTGCCTGCCACCCAATGGTACTGACCGCTGCCTGCCACCCAATGGTATTGACCGCTGACTGCCACCAAATGGTATTGACCTCTGACTGCCACCCAAGGGTATTGACCACTGACTGCCACCCAATGGTATTGACCGCTGACTGCCACCCAATGGTATTGACCGCTGCCTGCCACCCAATATTATTGACCGCTGCCTGCCACCCAATGGTATTGACTGCTGCCTGCCACCCAATGGTATTGACCGCTGCCTGCCACCCAATGGTATTGACCGCTGCCGGCCACCCAATGGTATTGACCGCTGCCTGCCACCCAAGGGTATTGACCGCTGCCTGCCACTCAATAGTATTGACCGCTGCCTGCGATCCAATGGTATTGACCGCTGACTGCCACCCAAGGGTATTTACCGCTGACTGCCATTTAAGGGTATTGACCGCTGACTGCCACCCACGGGTATTGACCGCTGCCTGCCACCCAATGGTATTGAATGCTGCTGCCACCCAATGGTATTGACCACTGCCTGCCACCCAAGGGTATTGACCGCTGCCTGCCGCCTAAGGGTATTGACCGCTGCCTGCGACTCAATAGTATTGACCGCTGCCTGCAACCCAATGGTATTGACCGCTGCCTGCCACCCAAGGGTATTGACCGCTGAGTGCCACCTAAGGGTATTGACCGCTGCCTGCCACACAATGGTACTGACCACTGCCTGCCACTCAAAGGTATTGACCACTACCTGCGATCCAATGGTATTGACCGCTGACTGCCACCCAAGGGTATTGTCCGCTGCATGCCACCCAATGGTATTGACCGCTGCTGCCACCCAATGGTATTGACCGCTGCCTGCCACCCAAGGGTATCGACCGCTGCTGCCACCCAATGGTATTGACCGCTACCTGCCACCCAATGGTATTGACCGCTGCTGCCACCCAATGGTATTGACCGCTGCCTGCCACCCAAGGGTATCGACCGCTGCCTGCCACCCAAGGGTATTGACCGCTGCCTGCCACCCAAGGGTATTGACCGCTGCCTGCGACTCAATGGTATTGACCGCTAACTGCCACCCAAGGGTATTGACCGCTGCCTGCCACCCAAGGGTATTGACCGCTGCCTGCCACCCAATGGTATTGACCACTGCCTGCCACTCAATGGTACTGACCGCTGCCTGCCACCCAATGGTATTGACCACTGCCCACTGCCTGCCACACAATGGTACTGACCGCTGCCTGCCACCCAATGGTACTGACCGCTGCCTGCCACCCAATGGTATTGACCACTGCCTGCCACACAATGGTACTGACCGCTGCCTGCCACCCAATGGTACTGACCGCTGCCTGCCACTCAATGGTATTGACCGCTGACTGCCACCCAAGGGTATTGCCGCTGCCTGCCACCCAAGGGTATTGACCGCTGCCTGCCACCCAATGGTATTGTCCACTGACTGCCACCCAAGGGTATTGCCGCTGACTGCCACCCAAGGGTATTGACCGCTGCCTGCCACATAATGGTACTGACCGCTGCCTGCCACCCAATGGTATTGACCGCTGCCTGCAACTCAATGGTATTGACTCAATGGCATTTACTTTTACAGTTCAATGGTATTTACTTATACAATTCAATAGTATTTACTTATACAATTCAATTTAATTGTACAATTCAATGGTATTTACTTCCACAATTCAATGGTATTTATTTATACAATTCAATGGTATTTACTTATACAGTTCAACGGTATTTACTTATACATTTCAATGGTATTTACTTATACAGTGGTATTTACTTATACAATTCAATGGTATTTACTTATACATTTCAATGGTATTTACTTATACAGTGGTACTTACTTATACATTTCAATGGTATTTACTTATACATTTCAATGGTATTTACTTATACATTTCAATGGTATTTACTGATACAGTTCAATGGCACTTACTTCTACACTTCAATGGTATTTACTATACATTTCAATGGTATTTACTTATACAGTTCAATGGCATTTACTTATACAATTCAATGGTATTTACTTCCACAATTCAATGGTATTTATTTATACAATTCAATGGTATTTACTGATACCATTTAATGGTATTTACTGATCCAATTCAAACTGCTGACTGCCACCCAATGGTACTGACCGCTGACTGCCACCCAATAGTATTGACCGCTGACTGCCACCCAATGGTATTGACCGCTGCCTGCCACCCAAGGGTATTGACTGCTGCCTGCCACCCAATGGTATTGACCGCTGCTTGCCACCCAATGGTACTGACCGCTGACTGCCACCCAATGGTATTGACCGCTGCCTACCACCCAATGGTATTGACCGCTGCCTGCCACCCAAGGGTATTGACTGCTGCCTGCCACCCAATGGTATTGACCGCTGCTTGCCACCCAATGGTACTGACCGCTGACTGCCACCCAGTGGTATTGACCGCTGCCTACCACCCAATGGTATTGGCCGCTGCCTGCCACCCAATGGTATTGACCGCTGCCTGCCACCCAATTTTATTGACGGCTGACTGCCACCCAAGGGTATTGACCGCTGACTGCCACCCAAGGGTATTGACGCTGACTGCCACCCAAGGGTATTGACCGCTGCCTGCCACCTAAGGGTATTGACCGCTGCCTGCCACCCAATGGTATTGACCGCTGCCTGCCACTCAATGGTACTGACCGCTGCCTGCCACCCAATGGTATTGACCACTGCCTGCCACACAATGGTACTGACCGCTGCCTGCCACCCAATGGTACTGACCGCTGCCTGCCACTAAATGGTATTGACCGCTGACTGAAATCCAAGCGTATTGCCGCTGACTGCCACTCAATGGTATTTACCGCTGCCTGCCACTCAAGGGTATTGACCGCTGCCTTCCGCCCTATGGTATTGACCGCTGCCTGCCACCCAAGGGTATTGACCGCTGCCTGCCACTCAATGGTATTGACCTATTGCCTGCGACTCAATGGTATTGACTGTTGACTGCCACCCAAGGGTATTGCTGCTGACTGCCACACAGTAGTTACTTTTACAATTCAATGGTATTTAGTTATACAATTCAATGGTATTTAGTTATACAATTCAATGGTATTTACTTATACAGTTGAATGGTATTTACTTATACAGTTCAATGGTATTTACTGATACAATTCAACAGTTCAATGGTATTTACTTATACAGTTCAATGGTATTTACTGATACAATTCAATGGCATTTACTTATACAGTTCAATGGTATTTACTGATGCAATTCAATGGCATTTACTTATCCAGTTCAATGGTATTTACTTATACAATTCAATGGTATTTACTTATACAATTGAATTGTATATAAAGTCTCTCAGCTCATTCCCCTCATAACCAAGAGATTGTCCATACTCAGTTAACACTTTAAGGACATTCATATTTACGGTATTAAATGGAGCTTAAATTGCGATATTGAACTAACACCATAACCCGCGTTATAGCAGTAGGTTCAATATACCACACCTTTTACATACACCGATAACACTACAATAAAAATGAATGCTTATGCAAGCAAACACTTTCGAATTGGTTGTATTAAACTGGTATCTTACTCAGTTAATGCCACTGTCTAACGCAGGGAATCACAGTACACAGACTGATTAATTGAACTGAATTGAAGTGAATGTTGTCTAACAGCTCATCAACACAGTATAGTTTATTTAGAGCCACCCCAGAGAGAGGGGAAGGATACATAGGAATCCGGGAACTGTGCCCTACTCTCACAGAATAGGATTAAAATACATTTTAAAACAATCTTTGCATTTACACTCTGGTCAAGAAGTTGCAATAACATACATGTAAAAGCCAGTCAAACGATTGGTTATTTATATCTATCTTTACTCACGCAAACCCTAGTCTAGACAAGAAATCAGTAAAGGCCGACTGAGGTTGGTAACGTCCACCATGTGATGTTCTCCGCAATTACACCAACATTACCAACATCTGAGATCCCATGCACTCACAAGCGTCACAAACAACTACAATATAAAGCTTAAACTATATAACAATATGCAACTTTGAAATAATGTCAAATTCAGTTGAATAATTTAGATTGCTTCAAATTCTTATTATTTCACATCTACGTTACTTAATTTGTCCTTAATTAGTCAATTAAACTATCCCAGTTCTGACCTGCAACTCAATGGTATTGACCGCTGCCTGCCACTCAATGGTACTGACCGCTGCCTGCCACTCAATGGTACTGACCGCTGTCTGCCACTCAATGGTATTCACCGCTGCCTGCCACCCAATGGTATTCACCGCTGCCTGCCACCCAATGGTATTGACCGCTCTCTGCCACCCAAGGGTATTGACCGCTGACGGCCACCCAATGGTATTGACCGCTGACTGCCACCCAAGGGTATTGACCGCTGACTGCCACCCAAGGGTATTGACCGCTGACTGCCACCCAAGGGTATTGACCGCTGCCTGCCACCCAAGGGTATTGACAGCTGCCTGCGCCCCAATGGTATTGACCGCTGCATGCGACTAAATGGTATTGACCGCTGCCTGCGACTAATGGTATTGACCGCTGCCTGCCACCCAATGGTATTGACCGCTGCCTGCGACTAAATGGTATTGACCGCTGACTGCGACTCAATGGTATTGACCGCTGCCTGCCACTCAAGGGTATTGACTGCGCTGCCTGCCACCCTATGGTACTGACCACTGCCTCCCACCCAATGGTACTGACCGCTGCCTGCCACCCAATGGTACTGACCGCTGCCTGCCACCCAATGGTATTGACCGCTGACTGCGACTCAATGGTATTGACCGCTGCCTGCCACCCATGGGTATTGACCGCTGCCTGCCACCCAATATAACTGACCGCTGCCTGCCACCCAATGGTACTGACCGCTGCCTGCCAACCAATGGTACTGACCGCTGCCTGCCAACCAATGGTATTGACCGCTGCCTGCCACCCAATGGTATTGACCGCTGCCTGCGACTCAATGGTATTGACCGATGCCTGCCACCCAAGGGTATTGACCGCTGACTGCCACCCAAGGGTATTGACCGCTTCCTGCCACCCAAGGGTATTGACCGCTGCCTGCCTACCAAGGGTATTGACCGCTGCCTGCCACCGAAGGGTATTGACCGCTGACTGCCACCCAAGGGTATTGACCGCTGCCTGCCACCCAAGGGTATTGACCGCTGACTGACACCCAAGGGTATTGACATCTGCCTGCCACCCAAGGGTATTGACCGCTGCCTGCCACCCAAGGGTATTGACCGCTGACTGCCACCCAAGGGTATTGACCGCTGACTGCCACTCAAGGGTATTGACCGCTGACTGCCACCCAAGTGTACTGACCGCTGACTGCCACCGAAGGGTATTGACCGCTGACTGCCACCCAATGGTATTGACCGCTGCCTGCCACCCAATGGTATTGACCGCTGACTGCCACCCAAGGGTATTGACCGCTGCCTGCCACCCAATGGTATTGACCGCTGCCTGCCACTCAATGTTATTGACCGCTGCCTGCCACCCAATGGTATTGACCGCTGCCTGCCACCCAATGGTATTGACCACTGCCTGCCACTCAATTTTATTGACTGCTGCCTGCCACTCAATGGTATTTACTTATACAGTTCAATGGTATTTACTTATACAGTTCAATGGTATTTACTTATATAATTGAATGGTATTTACTTATACAATTCAATGGTATTTATTTATATGGTTCAGTGGTATTTACTTAATATACAGTTCAATGGACTTATGCAATTCACTGGTATTTATTTACATATATAGTTCAATGGTATTTACTTATACAGTGCAATGGTATTTACTTATACAGTGGTATTTACTTATATAATGCAACAGTATTTACTTATACAGTTCACGGTATTTACTTATACAATTCAATGGTATTTACTTATACAGTTCAATGGTATTTACTGATACAGTGCAATGGTATTTACTGATACAGTTCTATGGTATTTACTTATAAAATTCAATGGTATTTACTTATACAGTTCTATGGTATTTATTTATACAATTCAATGGTGTTTACTTATACAGTTAAATGGTATTTACTTATTCAATTCAATGGTAGTTACATTTACAATTCAATGGTATTTCCTTATACAGTTCAATGGTATTTACTTATACAAGTCAATGGTATTTAATTATACAGTTCAATGGTATTTACTTATACTGATTACTTATACTGTTCAATGGCATTTACTTATACAGTAATATGGTATTTACTTATACAATTCAATGGCATTTACTTATACAATTCAATGGTATTTACTAATACAATTCAATGGTATTTACTTATACAATTCAATGGTATTTACTAATACAAGTAAATAGTATTTACTTATACAAGCCAATGGTATTTACTGATACAAGTCAATGGTATTTACTTATACAATTCAATGGTATTTTCTTATACAGTTCAATGGTATTAACTTAAACCGTTCAATGGTATTTACTTATACGGTTCAATGGTATTTACTTATAAAAGTCAATGGTATTTAATTATACAGTTAAATGGTATTTACTTATACAGTTCAATGGTATTTATTTACACAGTTCAATGGTATTTACTTATACAGTTCAATGGTATTTACTTATACAAGTCAATGATATTTATTTATACAGTGGTATTTACTGATACGAGTCAATGGTATTTACTTATACAAGTCAATGGTATTTACTTATACAGTTCAATGGTATTTACTTATATGCAGTTCAATGATATTTACTTATACAGACCCAGTTGCATTCAAGTACCCCAAAGAAATGCAGAACGAACGCTGAATGAACGGAAAATGAACAAAGAATGAACGCAGAACGAACGCAGAATGAACGTGCACGATCTATATTTTAAAAATGCATTTCGTTCTTTGCGTTCGTTTCGTTCATTTTCAGCGTTCAGCGTTTTAAAAAACGAACGATGAATGCATTTTTTAAAACGCTAAACGCTGAAAACGAACGGAACGAACGATGAGTGCATTTTTTAAAACGCTAAACGCTTAAAACGAACGGAACGAACGAAACGAACGCAAATGCATTTCGCCATTTCGGATAACTTTCAATATTATCCTTTTGAGTACATAATTGAAGTCTCGATTTAAACGAAGTTAGTTTTGCAGTAACCTAATATAAAGAAATACACTGTGTAAATGGTGTTTTTTTAAGCACGATAACACACTTTCATTTTTACCGATTTAAGATAGGAAATGTATTTTTTGTGTAGCACACATTTTATATGATTTCATTATAAAACTGAAATAATGTTGGTAAAATCAGACGGCATATTTTTATATAGTGTTATGTATGTTAAATTTTTGATGAAAATAACATAAACGAGGAAGAAAACAGAACCATCAATGTGCACCATCAAATGATGTCAACCAAAGGATACATTCTTCAATATGATCACAAACATTAATCGCCGACTCGTAAGAACCGCATGGGTGGATACCATGCGTAAATTAATCGTCAGAAATGCTGCGATCGGTAAACGCTGAACGAACGAACGCAAATGCATTTTCTCCGTTTGTGCATTTAAACGCACACATTATGTTGCGTTCGTTCCGTGCATTTAAATGAATGCAAAATTTCGTTTGTAAACGCTGAATGCATTCAAAAACGCAAATGATTTGCATTTTAAAAAATACATTTCATAAAAATGAAATGCAAACGGAATGCAAACGGAGCGCAAACGAAACGCAAACGAAACGCAAACGGAATGCATTTTTGGGGTACTTGAATGCAACTGGGTCTGTACAGTCCAATGGTATTTACTGATACAATTCAATGGTATTTACTTATACAGTTCAATGGTATTTACTTATACAGTTCAATGGTATTTACTTATACAAGTCAATGGTATTTACTTATACAAGTCAATGGTATTTACTGATACAGTTCAATGGTATTTACTTATACAGTTCAATGGTATTTACTTATACAAGTCAATGGTATTTACTTATACAAGTCAATGGTATTTAATTATACAGTTGAATGGTATTTACTTATAGTGTTCAATCATATTTACTTATACAAGTCAATGGTATTTACTGATACAGTTCAATGGTATTTACTTATAAAAGTCAATGGTATTTAATTATACAGTTAAATGGTATTTACTTATACAGTTCAATGGTATTTATTTACACAGTTCAATGGTATTTACTTATACAGTTCAATGGTATTTACTAATACAAGTCAATGATATTTATTTATACAGTGGTATTTACTTATACGAGTCAATGGTATTTACTTATACAAGTCAATGGTATTTACTTATACAGTTCAATGGTATTTACTTATACAGTTCAATGGTATTTACTTATACAGTTCAATGGTATTTACTTATACAGTTCAATGATATTTACTTATACAGTCCAATGGTATTTACTTATACAAGTCAATGGTATTTACTTATACAGTTCAATGGTATTTACTTATACAGTTCAATGGTATTTACTTATACAGTTCAATGGTATTTACTTATATAAAGTTCAATGATATTTACTTATACAGTCCAATGGTATTTATTGATACAATTCAATGGTATTTACTTATACAGTTCAATGGTATTTACTTATACAGTTCAATGGTATTTACTTATATAGTTCAATGGTATTTACTTATACAAGTCAATGGTATATACTTATACATGTCAATGGTATTTACTTATACAAGTCAATGGTATTTTCTGATACAGTTCAATGGTATTTACTTATACAAGTCAATGGTATTTAATTATACAGTTGAATGGTATTTACTTATAGTGTTCAATCATATTTACTTATACAAGTCAATGGTATTTACTTATACAGTTCAATGGTATTTACTTATATAAAGTTCAATGATATTTACTTATACAGTCCAATGGTATTTATTGATACAATTCAATGGTATTTACTTATACAGTTCAATGGTATTTACTTCTAGAGTTCAATGGTATTTACTTATATAATTAAATGGTATTTACTTTTACAATTCAATGGTATTTACTGATACAGTTCAATGGTATTTACTTTTACAGTTCAATGGTATTTACTTATACAGTGGTATTTACTGATTCAATTCAATGGTAGTTACTTATATAATTAAATGGTATTTACTTTTACAATTCAATGGTATTTACTGATACAGTTCAATGGTATTTACTTTTACAGTTCAATGGTATTTACTTATACAGTCCAATGGTATTTACTTATACAAGTCAATGGTATTTAATTATACAGTTCAATGGTATTTACTTATACAATGGTATTTACTGATTCAATTCAATGGTAGTTACTTTATAATTCAATGGTATTTACGGATACAATTCAATGGTATTTACTTATACAGTTCAATGGTATTTACCTATACAGTTCAATGGTATTTACTGATAAAAGTCAATGGTATTTACTTATACAGTTCAATGGTATTTACTGATTCATTTCAATGGTAGTGACATTTACAATTCAATGGTATTTACTGATACAATTCAATGGTATTTGATGCTACAGTTCAATGGTTTTTAATTCTACAGTTTAGTGGTATATACTTCTCCAGTTCAATGGTATTTGATTCTACAGTTCAATGGTATTTAATTCTACAGTTCACAGGTATTTAGTTATATGGTTCAATGGTATTTATTTATACAAGCCAATGGTATTTACTTATACAAGAAAATGGTATTTACATATACATGCCAATGGTATTTACAGATACAAGTCAATGGTATTTACCGATACAATTCAATGATATTTACTTATACAGTTCAATGGTATTTACTTATACGGTTCAATGGTATTTACTTATACGGTTCAATGGTATTTACTTATACAAGTCAATGGTATTTACTTATTTATACAGTTCAATGGCATTTACTTTTACAGTTCAGTGGTATTTACCTATACAATTCAATAGTATTTACTTCAAACAGTTCAATGGTATTTACTTATACAATTCAATGGTATTTACTAATACAATTCAATGGTATTTACTTATACAATTCAATGGTATTTACTGATACAAGTAAACAATATTTCCTTATACAAGCCAATGGTATTTACTGATACAAGTCAATGGTATTTACTTATACAATTCAATGGTATTTTCTTAAACAGTTCAATGGTATTTACTTAAACCGTTCAATGGTATTTATTTATACGGTTCAATGGTATTTACTTGTACAATTCAATGGTATTTACTTGTACAATTCAATGGTATTTACTTGTACAATTCAATGGTATTTACTTGTACAATTCAATGGTTTTTACTTGTACAATTCAATGGTATTTACTTGTACAATTCAATGGTATTTACTTATACAATTCAATGGTATTTTCTTGTACAGTATAATGGTATTTACTTATACAGTTCAATGGTATTTACTTATAAAAGTCAATGGTATTTAATTATACAGTTAAATGGTATTTATTTATACAAGTCAATGGTATTTACTTATACAGTTCAATGGTATTTACTTGTACAGTTCAATGGTATTTACTTGTACAGTTCAATGGTATTTACTTATACAGTTCAATGATATTTACTTATACAGTCCAATGGTATTTACTTATACAAGTCAATGGTATTTACTTATACAGTTCAATGGTATTTACTTATACAGTTCAATGGTATTTACTTATACAGTTCAATGGTATTTACTTATACAAGTCAATGGTATTTACTTATACAAGTCAATGGTATTTAATTATACAGTTGAATGGTATTTACTTATAGTGTTCAATCATATTTACTTATACAAGTCAATGGTATTTACTTATACAGTTCAATGGTATTTACTTATACAGTTCAATGGTATTTACTTATACAGTTCAATGGTATTTACTTATACAGTTCAATGGTATTTACTTATATAAAGTTAAATGATATTTACTTATACAGTCCAATGGTATTTATTGATACAATTCAATGGTATTTACTTATACAGTTCAATGGTATTTACTTATACAGTTCAATGGTATTTACTTATATAGTTCAATGGTATTTACTTATACAAGTCAATGGTATTTACTTATACAAGTCAATGGTATTTACTTATTCAAGTCAATGGTATTTTTTTCTGATACAGTTCAATGGTATTTACTTATACAGTTCAATGGTATTTACTTATACAAGTCAATGGTATTTACTTATACAAGTCAATGGTATTTAATTATACAGTTGAATGGTATTTACTTATAGTGTTCAATCATATTTACTTATACAAGTCAATGGTATTTACTGATACAGTTCAATGGTATTTACTTATACAATTAAATGGTATTTACTTTTACAATTCAATGGTATTTACTGATACAGTTCAATGGTATTTACTTTTACAGTTCAATGGTATTTACTTATACAGTGGTATTTACTGATTCAATTCAATGGTAGTTAATTTATAATTCAATGGTATTTACGGATACAATTCAATGGTATATACTTATACAGTTCAATGGTATTTACTTATAAAGTTCAATGGTATTTACTTATAAAGTTCAATGGTATTTACTTATACAAGTCAATGGTATTTACTTATACAGTTCAATGGTATTTACTTATACAGTCCAATGGTATTTACTTATACGAGTCAATGATATTTAATTATACAGTTCAATGGTATTTACTTATACAGTGGTATTTACTGATTCAATTCAATGGTAGTTACTTTATAATTCAATGGTATTTACGGATACAATTCAATGGTATTTACTTATACAGTTCAATGGTATTTACTTATACAGTTCAATGGTATTTACTTATACAAGTCAATGGTATTTACTTATACAGTTCAATGGTATTTACTTATACATTTCAATGGAATTTACTTATACAGTGGTATTTACTGATTCATTTCAATGGTAGTTACATTTACAATTCAATGGTATTTACTGATACAATTCAATGGTATTTGATGCTACAGTTCAATGTTTTTTAATTCTACAGTTTAGTGGTATATACTTCTCCAGTTCAATGGTATTTGATTCTACAGTTCAATGGTATTTAATTCTACAGTTCACAGGTATTTAGTTATATGGTTCAAAGGTATTTATTTATACAAGCCAATGGTATTTACTTATACAAGAAAATGGTATTTACATATACATGCCAATGGTATTTACAGATACAAGTCAATGGTATTTACTGATACAATTCAATGATATTTACTTATACAGTTCAATGGTATTTACTTATATGGTTCAATGGTATTTACTTATAGGGTTCAATGGTATTTACTTATACAAGTCAATGGTATTTACTTATTTATACAGTTCAATGGCATTTACTTTTACAGTTCAGTGGTATTTACCTATACAATTCAATAGTATTTACTTCTAACAGTTCAATGGTATTTACATATACAGTTCAATGGTATTTACTTATACAGTGCAATGGTATTTACTTATACAGTGGTATTTACTTATACAATTCAATGGTATTTACTTATACAGTTCAATGATATTTACTTATACGGTTCAATGGTATTTACTTCTACAGTTCAATGGTATTTACTTCTACAGTTCAATGGTATTTACTTCTACATTTCCGTGGTATTTACTTCTACAGTTCAATGGTATTTACTTCTACATTTCCGTGGTATTTACTTCTACAGTTCAATAGTATTTACCTATGCAATTCAATGGTATTTACTTATACAGTTCAATGGTATTTACATATACAGTTCAATGGTATTTACTTATACAGTTCAATGGTATTTACTTATACAGTGGTATTTGCTTATACAAGTCAATGGTATTTAATTATTTATTTATACAGTTCAATGGTATTTAATTCTACAGTTCAATGGTAATTACTGATTTATTTATACAGTTCAATGGCATTTACTTATACAGTTCAATGGTATTTAATTATTTATTTATACAGTTCAATGGTATTTAATTCTACAGTTCAATGGTATTTACTTATACAAGTCAATGGTATTTGCTTATACAAGTCAATGGTATTTACTTATACAGTTCAATGGTATTTACTTAAACGGTCCAATGGTATTTATTTATACAATTCAATGGTATTTACTTATACAGTTCAATGGTATTCAATGGTATTTACTTATACAGTTCAATGGTATTTACTTATACAGTCCAATGGTATTTACTTCTACAGTTCAATGGTATTTGATTCTACAGTTCAATGGTATTTACTTATACAAGCCAATGGTATTTACTGATACAAGTCAATGGTACTTACTTATACAATTCAATGGTATTTACTTTTACAGTTCAATGGTATTTACTTATACAGTTCAATGGTATTTACTTATACAAGTCAATGGTATTTACTTATTTATTGATACAGTTCAATGGTATTTAATTCTACAGTCCAATGGTATTTACTTATAAGTTTCAATGGTATTTACTTATACAAGTCAATGATATTTACCTATACAATTCAATGGTATTTACTTATACAGTTCAATGGTATTTACATATACAGTTCAATGGTATTTACTTATAAAGGTCAATGGTATTTACCAATACAGTTCAATGGTATTTACTTATACAGTTCAATGGTATTTACTTATACATGTCAATGGCATTTAATTATTTATTTATACAGTTCCATGGTATTTAATTCTACAGTTCAATGGTATTTACTTATACAAGTCAATGATATTTACTTATACAAACCAATGGTATTTATTGATATAATTCAATGGTATTTACTTATACAATTCAATGGTATTTACTAATACAATTCAATGGTATTTACTAATACAATTCAATGGTATTTACTTATGCAATTCAATGGTATTTACTGATACAAGTAAATAGTATTTACTTATACAAGCCAATGGTATTTACTGATACAAGTCAATGGTATTTACTTATACAATTCAATGGTATTTTCTTATACAGTTCAATGGTATTTACTTAAACCGTGCAATGGTAGTTACTTATATGGTTCAATGGTATTTACTTATATGGTTCAATGGTATTTACTTATACAATTCAATGGTATTTTCTTGTACAGTACAATGGTATTTACTTATACAGTTCAATGGTATTTACTTATAAAAGTCAATGGTATTTAATTATACAGTTAAATGGTATTTACTTATACAGTTCAATGGTATTTATTTACACAGTTCAATGGTATTTACTTATACAGTTTAATGGTATTTACTTATACAAGTCAATGATATTTATTTATACAGTGGTATTTACTTATACGAGTCAATGGTATTTACTTATACAAGTCAATGGTATTTACTTATACAGTTCAATGGTATTTACTTATACAGTTCAATGGTATTTACTTATACAGTTCAATGGTATTTACTTATACAGTGGTATTTACTTATACAAGTCAATGGTATTTAATTATTTATTTATACAGTTCAATGGTATTTAATTCTACAGTTCATTGGTATTTACTTATACAAACCAATGGTATTTATTGATATAATTGAATGGCATTTACTTATACAATTCAATGGTATTTACTTATACAAGTCAATGGTATTTACTTATACAGTTCAATGGTATTTACTTAAACCGTTTAATGGTATTTATTTATACGGTTCAATGGTATTTACTTATACAATTCAATGGTATTTACTTATACAATTCAATGGTATTTACTTATACAATTCAATGGTATTTACTTATACAATTCAATGGTATTTACTTGTACAATTCAATGGTATTTTCTTATACAGTACAATGGTATTTACTTATAAAAGTCAATGGTATTTAATTATACAGTTAAATGGTATTTACTTATACAGTTCAATGGTATTTACTTATACAGTGGTATTTACTTATACAAGTCAATGGTATTTAATTATTTATAGAGTTCAATGATATTTAATTCTACAGTTCATTGGTATTTACTTATACAAACCAATGGTATTTATTGATATAATTCAATGGCATTTACTTATACAATTCAATGGTATTTACTTATACAAGTCAATGGTATTTACTTATACAGTTCAATGGTATTTACTTAAACCGTTTAATGGTATTTATTTATACGGTTCAATGGTATTTACTTATACAATTCAATGGTATTTACTTATACAATTCAATGGTATTTACTTATACAATTCAATGGTATTTACTTATACAATTCAATGGTATTTACTTATACAATTCAATGGTATTTACTTGTACAATTCAATGGTATTTTCTTATACAGTACAATGGTATTTACTTATAAAAGTCAATGGTATTTAATTATACAGTTCAATGTTATTTACTTATACAGTTCAATGGTATTTATTTGCAATTCAGGGTGAGAAGGTTCTAGGACCATTTTCCATATTTTATCTCGATGTACATGGAAGATGAGCCTTGCATGTTCATGCCTTTAGGCGCCATACAACCTTTTCATGTGTTGGTGCACCTTAAAACCTCAATTCAATTCAATTCAATGGTATTTACTTATACAGTTCAATGGTATTTACTTATACAAGTCAATGGTATTTATTTATACAGTGGTATTTACTTATACGTGTCAATGGTATTTACTTGTACAGTTCAGTGGTATTTACTTATACAGTTCAATGGTATTTACTTATACAGTTCAATGATATTTACTTATACAGTCCAATGGTATTTACTTCTACAGTTCAATGGTATTAGATTCTACAGTTCAATGGTATTTACTTATACAAGCCAATGGTATTTACTTATACAAGTCAATGGTACTTACTTATACAATTCAATGGTATTTACTTTTTCAGTTCAATGGTATTTACTTTTTCAGTTCAATGGTATTTACTTATACAGTTCAATGGTATTTACTTATACAGTTCAATGGTATTTACTTATACAAGTCAATGGTATTTACTTATTTATTTATACAGTTCAATGGTATTTAATTCTACAGTTCAATGGTATTTACTTATAAGTTTCAATGGTATTTACTTATACAAGTCAATGCTATTTACTTATACAAACCAATGGTATTTATTGATATAATTCAATGGTATTTACTTATACAATTCAATGGTATTTACTAATACAATTCAATGGTATTTACTGATACAATTCAATGGTATTGACTAATACAAGTAAATAGTATTTACTTATACAAGCCAATGGTATTTACTTATACAAGTCAATGGTATTTACTTATACAATTCAATGGTATTTTCTTATACAGTTCAATGGTATTTACTTAAACCGTTCAATGGTATTTACTTATAAAAGTCAATGGTATTTAATTATACAGTTAAATGGTATTTACTTATACAAGTCGATGGTATTTACTTATACAATTCAATGGTATTTTCTTATACAGTTCAATGGTATTTACTTAAACCGTTCAATAGTATTTACTTATAAAAGTCAATGGTATTTAATTATACAGTTAAATGGTATTTACTTATACAAGCCAATGGTATTTACTGATAGAAGTCAATGGTACTTACTTATACAATTCAATGGTATTTACTTATACAGTTCAATGGTATTTATTTACACAGTTCAATGGTATTTACTTATACAGTTCAATGGTATTTACTTATACAGTTCAATGGTATTTACTTATACAGTTCAATGGTATTTACTTATACAGTTCAATGATATTTACTTATACAGTCCAATGGTATTTACTTATACAAGTCAATGGTATTTATTTATACAGTGGTATTTACTTATACGAGTCAATGGTATTTACCTATTCAGTTCAATGGTATTTACTTATACAGTTCAATGGTATTTACTTATACAGTTCAATGGTATTTACTTATACAGTTCAATGGTATTTACTTATACAGTTCAATGGTATTTACTAATACAGTTCAATGGTATTTACTTAAACAGTTCAATGATATATACTTATACAGTCCAATGGTATTTACTTATACAAGTCAATGGTATTTAATTATACAGTTGAATGGTATTTACTTATACAGTTCAATGGTATTTACTTATACAGTGGTATTTACTGATTCAATTCTATGGTAGTTACTTTTACAATTCAATGGTATTTACTGATACAATTCAATGGTATTTACTTATACAGTTCAATGGTATTTACTGATACAGTTCAATGGTATTTACTTATACAGTGGTATTTACTGATTCAATTCAATGGTAGTTACATTTACAATTCAATGGTATTTACTGATACAATTCAATGGTATTTACTTATACAGTTCAATGGTATTTACTTATACAGTTCAATGGTATTTACTTATACAGTGGTATTTACTGATTCAATTCTATGGTAGTTACTTTTACAATTCAATGGTATTTACTGATACAATTCAATGGTATTTACTTATACAGTTCAATGGTATTTACTGATACAGTTCAATGGTATTTACTTATACAATGGTATTTACTGATTCAATTCAATGGTAGTTACATTTACAATTCAATGGTATTTACTGATACCAGTCAATGATTAATTATACAGTTCAATGGTATTTACATATACAGTCCAATGGTATTTACTTATACAGTGGTATTTACTGATTAAATTCTATGCTAGTTACTTTTACAATTCAATGGTATTTACTGATACAATTCAATGGTATTTACTTATACAGTTTAATGGTATTTACTGATACAGTTCAATGGTATTTACTTATACAGTTCAATGGTATTTACTTATACAGTTCGATGGTATTCACTTATACAAGTCAATGGTATTTACTTATTTATTTATACAGTTCAATGGCATTTACTTATACAGTTCAATGGTATTTAATTATTTATTTATACAGTTCAATGGTATTTACTTATACAAGTCAATGATATTTATTTATACAGTTCAATGGTATTTACTTAAACCGTGCAATGGTATTTTCTTATACGGTTCAATGGTATTTACCTATACAATTCAATGGTATTTACTTGTACAATTCAATGGTATTTTCTTATACAAGTCAATGGTATTTATTTATACAGTGGTATTTACTTATACGAGTCAATGGTATTTACTTATACAAGTCAATGGTATTTACTTATACAGTTCAATGGTATTTACATATTTATTTATACAGTTCAATGGCATTTACTTATACAGTTCAATGGTATTTAATTATTTATTTATACAGTTCAATGGTATTTAATTCTACAGTTCAATGGTATTTACTTATAAGTTTCAATGGTATTTTCCTATACAAACCAATGGTATTTATTGATATAATTCAATGGTATTTACATATACAGTTCAATGGTATTTACTTATTCAATTCAATGGTATTTACTTATTCAATTCAATGGTATTTACTTATACAGTTCAATGGTATTTATTTATACAGTTCGATGGTATTCACTTATACAAGTCAATGGTATTTACTTATTTATTTATACAGTTCAATGGCATTTACTTATACAGTTCAATGGTATTTAATTATACAGTTCAATGCTATTTATTTATACAAGTCAATGGTATTTACTGATACAATTCAATGGTATTTATACAGTTCAATGGTATTTCCTTATACAGTGCAATGGTATTTACTTGTACAGTTGTATTTACTGATTCAATTCAATGGTAGTAACTTTTACAATTCAATGGTATTTACCGATACAATTCAATGGTATTTGATTCTACAGTTCAATGGTATTTAATTCTACAGTTTAGTGGTATTTACTTCTACAGTTCAATGGTATTTGATTCTACAGTTCAGTGCTATTTAATTCTACAGTTCAATGGTATTTACATATACAGTTCAATGGTATTTACTTATACAGTGCAATGGTATTTACTTATACAGTGGTATTTAATTATACAATTCAATGGTATTTACTTATACAATTCAATGGTATTTACTTATACAGTTCAATGGTAATTACTTATACAGTTCAATGGTATTTACTTATACAAGTCAATGTTATTTACTTATAGTGATATTTACTTATACAATTCAATGGTGTTTACTGATACAATTCAATGGCATTTACTTATACAATTCAATGGTATTTACTTATACAGTTCAATGGTATTTACTTATACAGTTCAATGGTATTTACTTATACAGTTCAATGGTATTTCCATATACAGTTCAATGGTATTTACTTATATAAGTCCATGGTATTTAATTATTTACTGACTGCCACCCAATGGTATTGACCGCTGCCTGCCACTCAATGGTACCCAATGGTACTGACCGCTGCCTGCCACCCAATGGTACCGACCGCTGCCTGACACCAAAGAGTATTGACCGCTGACTGCCACCCAATGGTATTGACCGCTAACTGTCACCCAAGGGTACTGACCGCTGCATGCCACCAAATGGTACTGACCGCTGCCTGCCACCCAATGGTACTGACCGCTGCCTGCCACCCAATGGTATTGACCGCTGACTGCCACCCAATGGTATTGACCGCTGCCTGCCACCCAATGGTATTGACCGCTGCTGCCACCCAATGGTATTGACCACTGCCTGCCACCCAAGGGTATTGACCGCTGCCTGCCGCCTAAGGGTATTGACCGCTGCCTGCGACTCAATGGTATTGACCGTTGCCTGCCACCCAATGGTATTGACCGCTGCCTGCCACCCAAGGGTATTGACCGCTGAGTGCCACCCAAGGGTATTGACCGCTGCCTGCCACACAATGGTACTGACCACTGCCTGCCACTCAATGGTATTGACCACTACCTGCGATCCAATGGTATTGACCGCTGACTGCCACCCAAGGGTATTGACCGCTGCCTGCCACCCAATGGTATTGACCGCTGCTGCCACCCAATGGGATTGACCGCTGCCTGCCACCCAAGGGTATCGACCGCTGCTGCCACCCAATGGTATTGACCGCTGCCTGCCACCCAATGGTATCGACCGCTGCTGCCACCCAATGGTATTGACCGCTGCCTGCCACCCAAGGGTATCGACCGCTGCCTGCCACCCAAGGGTATTGACCGCTGCCTGCCACCCAAGGGTATTGACCGCTGCCTGCGACTCAATGGTATTGACCGCTGACTGCCACCCAAGGGTACTGACAGCTGCCTGCCACCCAAGGGTATTGACCGCTGCCACTCAATGGTACTGACCGCTGCCTGCCACCCAATGGTATTGACCACTGCCTGCCACACAATGGTACTGACCGCTGCCTGCCACCCAATGGTACTGACCGCTGCCTGCCACTCAATGGTATTGACTCAATGGCATTTACTTCTACAGTTCAATGGTATTTACTTATACATTTCAATGGTATTTACTTACACATTTCAATGGTATTTACTTATACATTTCAATGGTATTTACTTATACATTTCAATGGTATTTACTGATACAGTTCAATGGCACTTACTTATACATTTCAATGGTATTTACTTATACAGTTCAATGGCATTTACTTCTACACTTCAATGGTATTTACTATACATTTCAATGGTATTTACTTATACAGTTCAATGGCATTTACTTATACAGTTCAATGGTATTAACTTATACTGTTCAATGGTATTTAATTGTACAATTCAATGGTATTTACTTCCACAATTCAATGGTATTTATTTATACAATTCAATGGTATTGACTGATACCATTTAATGGTATTTACTGATCCAATTCAATCTGCTGACTGCCACCCAATTGGTATTGACCGCTGACTGCCACCCAATGGTATTGACCGCTGACTGCCACCCAATGGTATTGACCGCTGCCTGCCACCCAAGGGTATCGACTGCTGCCTGCCACCCAATGGTATTGACCGCTGCCTGCCACTCAATGGTAATGACCGCTGCCTGCCACTCAATAGTTTTTACTTATACAGTTGAATGGTATTTACTTATACAGTTCAATGTTTACTTATACAGTTCAATGTTTACTTATACAATTCAATGGTATTTACTTATACAATTCAATGGCATTTACTTATACAAGTCAATGGTATTGAATTTTAGTTCAATGGTATTTACTTATACAATTCAATGGTATTTACTGATACAATTCAATGGCATTTACTTATACAATTCAATGGTATTTACTTATACAGTTCAATGGTATTTACTTATACAGTTCAATGGTATTTACTTATACAATTCAATGGTATTTCCATATACAGTTCAATGGTATTTACTTATATAAGTCAATGGTATTTAATTATTTACTGACTGCCACCCAAGGGTATTGACCACTGCATGCCACCCAATGGTACTGACCGCTGCCTGCCACCCAATGGTACCGACCGCTGCCTGACACCAAAGAGTATTGACCGCTGACTGCCACCCAAATGGTATTGACCGCTAACTGCCACCCAAGGGTTCTGACCGCTGCCTGCCACCCAATGGTACTGACCGCTGCCTGCCACCCAATGGTATTGACCGCTGACTGCCACCAAATGGTATTGACCTCTGACTGCCACCCAAGGGTATTGACCACTGACTGCCACCCAAGGGTATTGACCACTGACTGCCACCCAATTGTATTGACCGCTGACTGCCACCCAATGGTATTGACCGCTGCCTGCCACCCAATGGTATTGACCGCTGCCTGCCACCCAATGGTATTGACCGCTGCCTGCCACCCAATTGTATTGACCGCTGCCTGCCACCCAATGGTATTGACCGCTGCCTGCCACCCAAGGGTATTGACCGCTGCCTGCCACTCAATAGTATTGACCGCTGCCTGCGATCCAATGGTATTGACCGCTGACTGCCACCCAAGGGTATTGACCGCTGACTGCCATTTAAGGGTATTGACCGCTTACTGCCACCCACGGGTATTGACCGCTGCCTGCCACCCAATGGTATTGAATGCTGCTGCCACCCAATGGTATTGACCACTGCCTGCCACCCAAGGGTATTGACCGCTGCCTGCCGCCTAAGGGTATTGACCGATGCCTGCGACTCAATGGTATTGACCGCTGCCTGCAACCCAATAGTATTGACCGCTGCCTGCCACCCAAGGGTATTGACCGCTGAGTGCCACCTAAGGGTATTGACCGCTGCCTGCCACACAATGGTACTGACCACTGCCTGCCACTCAAAGGTATTGACCACTACCTGCGATCCAATGGTATTGACCGCTGACTGCCACCCAAGGGTATTGACCGCTGCCTGCCACCCAATGGTATTGACCGCTGCTGCCACCCAATGGTATTGACCGCTGCCTGCCACCCAAGGGTATCGACCGCTGCTGCCACCCAATGGTATTGACCGCTGCCTGCCACCCAATGGTATTGACCGCTGCTGCCACCCAATGGTATTGACCGCTGCCTGCCACCCAAGGGTATCGACCGCTGCTGCCACCCAATGGTATTGACCGCTGCCTGCCACCCAATGGTATTGACCGCTGCTGCCACTCAATGGTATTGACCGCTGCCTGCCACCCAAGGGTATCGACCGCTGCCTGCCACCCAAGGGTATTGACCGCTGCCTGCCACCCAAGGGTATTGACCGCTGCCTGCGACTCAATGGTATTGACCGCTAACTGCCACCCAAGGGTATTGACCGCTGCCTGCCACCCAAGGGTATTGACCGCTGCCTGCCACCCAATGGTATTGACCGCTGCCTGCCACTCAATGGTACTGACCGCTGCCTCCCACCCAATGGTATTGACCACTGCCTGCCACACAATGGTACTGACCGCTGCCTGCCACCCAATGGTACTGACCGCTGACTGCCACTCAATGGTATTGACCGCTGACTGCCACCCAAGGGTATTGCCGCTGCCTGCCACCCAAGGGTATTGACCGCTGCCTGCCACCCAACGGTATTGTCCACTGACTGCCACCCAAGGGTATTGCCGCTGACTGCCACCCAAGGGTATTGACCGCTGCCTGCCACATAATGGTACTGACCGCTGCCTGCCACTCAATGGTACTGACCGCTGCCTGCCACCCAATGGTATTGACCACTGCCTGCCACACAATGGTACTGACCGCTGCCTGCCACCCAATGGTACTGACCGCTGCCTGCCACTAAATGGTATTGACCGCTGACTGAAATCCAAGCGTATTGCCGCTGACTGCCACTCAATGGTATTGACCGCTGCCTGCCACTCAAGGGTATTGACCGCTGCCTTCCGCCCTATGGTATTGACCGCTGCCTGCCACCCAAGGGTATTGACCGCTGCCTGCCACTCAATGGTATTGACCTATTGCCTGCGACTCAATGGTATTGACTGTTGACTGCCACCCAAGGGTATTGCTGCTGACTGCCACACAGTAGTTACTTTTACAATTCAATGGTATTTAGTTATACAATTCAATGGTATTTACTTATACAGTTGAATGGTATTTACTTATACAGTTCAATGGTATTTACTGATACAATTCAACAGTTCAATGGTATTTACTTATACAGTTCAATGGTATTTACTGATACAATTCAATGGCATTTACTTATACAGTTCAATGGTATTTACTGATACAATTCAATGGCATTTACTTATCCAGTTCAATGGTATTTACTTATACAATTCAATGGTATTTACTTATACAATTGAATTGTATATAAAGTCTCTCAGCTCATTCCCCTCATAACCAAGAGATTGTCCATACTCAGTTAACACTTTAAGGACATTCATATTTACGGTACTAAATGGAGCTTAAATTGCGATATTGAACTAACACCATAACCCGCGTTATAGCAGTAGGTTCAATATACCACACCTTTTACATACACCGATAACACTACAATAAAAATGAATGCTTATGCAAGCAAACACTTTCGAATTGGTTGTATTAAACTGGTATCTTACTCAGTTAATGCCACTGTCTAACGCAGGGAATCACAGTACACAGACTGATTAATTGAACTGAATTGAAGTGAATGTTGTCTAACAGCTCATCAACACAGTATAGTTTATTTAGAGCCACCCCAGAGAGAGGGGAAGGATACATAGGAATCCGGGAACTGTGCCCTACTCTCACAGAATAGGATTAAAATACATTTTAAAACAATCTTTGCATTTACACTCTGGTCAAGAAGTTGCAATAACATACATGTAAAAGCCAGTCAAACGATTGGTTATTTATATCTATCTTTACTCACGCAAACCCTAGTCTAGACAAGAAATCAGTAAAGGCCGACTGAGGTTGGTAACGTCCACCATGTGATGTTCTCCGCAATTACACCAACATTACCAACATCTGAGATCCCATGCACTCACAAGCGTCACAAACAACTACAATATAAAGCTTAAACTATATAACAATATGCAACTTTGAAATAATGTCAAATTCAGTTGAATAATTTAGATTGCTTCAAATTCTTATTATTTCACATCTACGTTACTTAATTTGTCCTTAATTAGTCAATTAAACTATCCCAGTTCTGACCTGCAACTCAATGGTATTGACCGCTGCCTGCCACCCAAGGGTATTGACCGCTGCCTGCCACCCAAGGGTACTGACAGCTGCATGCAACTAAATGGTATTGACCGCTGCCTGCGACTAATGGTATTGACCGCTGCCTGCCACCCAATGGTATTGACCGCTGCCTGCGACTAAATGGTATTGACCGCTGACTGCGACTCAATGGTATTGACCGCTGCCTGCCACTCAAGGGTATTGACTGCGCTGCCTGCCACCCAATGGTACTGACCACTGCCTCCCACCCAATGGTACTGACCGCTGCCTGCCACCCAATGGTATTGACCGCTGCCTGCCACCCAATGGTATTGACCGCTGACTGCGACTCAATGGTATTGACCGCTGCCTGCCACCCATGGGTATTGACCGCTGCCTGCCACCCAATATAACTGACCGCTGCCTGCCACCAACTGGTACTGACCGCTGCCTGCCAACCAATGGTATTGACCGCTGCCTGCCACCCAATGGTATTGACCGCTGCCTGCGACTCAATGGTATTGACCGATGCCTGCCACCCAAGGGTATTGACCGCTGACTGCCACCCAAGGGTATTGACCGCTGCCTGCCACCCAAGGGTATTGACCGCTGCCTGCCTACCAAGGGTATTGACCGCTGCCTGCCACCGAAGGGTATTGACCGCTGACTGCCACCCAAGGGTATTGACCGCTGCCTGCCACCCAAGGGTATTGACCGCTGACTGCCACCCAAGGGTATTGACAGCTGCCTGCCACCGAAGGGTATTGACCGCTGCCTGCCACCGAAGGGTATTGACCGCTGCCTGCCACCCAAGGGTATTGACCGCTGACTGCCACCCAAGTGTACTGACCGCTGACTGCCACCCAAGGGTATTGACCGCTGACTGCCACCCAATGGTATTGACCGCTGCCTGCCACCCAATGGTATTGACCGCTGACTGCCACCCAAGGGTATTGACCGCTGCCTGCCACCCAATGGTATTGACCGCTGCCTGCCACTCAATGGTATTGACCGCTGCCTGCCACCCAATGGTATTGACCGCTGCCTGCCACCCAATGGTATTGACCACTGCCTGCCACTCAATTTTATTGACTGCTGCCTGCCACTCAATGGTATTTACTTATACAGTTCAATGGTATTTACTTATACAGTTCAATGGTATTTACTTATATAATTGAAAGGTATTTACTTATACAATTCAATGGTATTAATTTATATGGTTCAGTGGTATTTACTTAATATACAGTTCAATGGACTGATGCAATTCACTGGTATTTATTTACATATATAGTTCAATGGTATTTACTTATACAGTGCAATGGTATTTACTTATACAGTGGTATTTACTTATATAATGCAACAGTATTTACCTATACAATTCAATGGTATTTACTTATACAGTTCACGGTATTTACTTATACAATTCAATGGTATTTACTTATACAGTTCAATGGTATTTACTGATACAGTGCAATGGTATTTACTGATACAGTTCTATGGTATTTACTTATAAAATTCAATGGTATTTACTTATACAGTTCAATGGTATTTATTTATACAATTCAATGGTGTTTACTTATACAGTTAAATGGTATTTACTTATTCAATTCAATGGTAGTTACATTTACAATTCAATGGTATTTCCTTATACAGTTCAATGGTATTTACTTATACAATTCAATGGTATTTACTTATACAGTTCAATGGTATTTACTGATACAGTGCAATGGTATTTACTGATACAGTTCTATGGTATTTACTTATAAAATTCAATGGTATTTACTTATACAGTTCAATGGTATTTATTTATACAATTCAATGGTGTTTACTTATACAGTTAAATGGTATTTACTTATTCAATTCAATGGTAGTTACATTTACAATTCAATGGTATTTCCTTATACAGTTCAATGGTATTTACTTATACAAGTCAATGGTATTTACTTATACAGTTCAATGGTATTTACTTATACTGATTACTTATACTGTTCAATGGCATTTACTTATACAGTAATATGGTATTTACTTATACAATTCAATGGCATTTACTTATACAATTCAATGGTATTTACTGATACAGTTCAATGGTATTTACTTATACAGTGGTATAAACTGATACAATTCAATGGTAGTTACTTTTACAATTCAATGGTATTTACTTATACAATTCAATAGTATTTACCTATACAGTTCAATGGTATTTACTTATACAAGTCAGTGGTATTTAATTATTTATTTATACAGTTCAATGGTATTTAATTCTACAGTTCAATGGTATTTACTTATACGGTTCAATGGTATTTACTTATACAAGTCAATGGTATTTACTTATACAAGCCATTGGTATTTACTTATATAAGTCAATGGTATTTACTTATACAATTCAATGGTATTTACTGATACAGTTCAATGGTATTTACATAAACAGTTCAATTGTATTTAGTTATACAGTCCAACGGTATTTACTTATACAGTTCAATGGCATTTTCTTATACAGTTAAGTGGTATTTACTTATACAATTCAATGGTATTTACTTATACAGTTCAATGGTATTTACTTATACAGTTCAATGGTATTTACTTATACAGTGGTATTTACTAATACAATTCAATGGTATTTACTTATACAAGTCAATGGTATTTACTTATACAAGACAATGGTATTTACTTATACTGTTCAATGGTATTTACTTATACAATTCAATGGTATTTACTGATACAATTTAATTATATTTACTTATACAATTTGATGGTATTTACTTATACATTTCAATGGTATTTACTTATACAGTTCAATGGTATTTACTTATACTGTTCAATGGTATTTACTTATACTGTTCAATGGTATTTACTTATACTGTTCAATGGTATTTACTTATACAATTCAATGGTATTTACTTACACAATTCAATGATATTTATTTATATGGTTCAATGGTATTTACTTATACAATTCAATGGTATTTACTTATACAGTTCAATGGTATTTACTTATACACTTCAATGGTATTTACTTATATGGTGGTATTTACTTATACAATTCAATGGTATTTACTTATACAAGTCAATGGTATTTACTTATACAAGACAATGGTATTTACTTATACTGTTCAATGGTATTTACTTATACAATTCAATGGTATTCACTGATACAATTTAATTATATTTACTTATACAATTCAATGGTATTTACTTATACATTTCAATGGTATTTACTTATACAGTTCAATGGTATTTACTTATACTGTTCAATGGTATTTACTTATACTGTTCAATGGTATTTACTTATACAGTTCAATGGTATTTACTTATACAATTCAATGGTATTTACTTATACAATTCAATGGTATTTACTTATACAATTCAATGGTATTTACTTATACAATTCAATGGTATATAAAGTCTCTCAGCTTATTCCCCTCATAACCAAGAGATTGTCCATACACAGTTAACACTTTAAGGACATCCATATTTACGGTAGTAAATGGAGCCTAAATTGCGATTTTAAACTATTTTACTAGGGTAACACCATAACCCGCGTTATAGCAGTAGGTTCAATATACCATACCTTTTACATACATGGATAACACTACAATAACAAGAGCTGTCGGAGAACAGCGCAGCTCGACTATTCGATTTTTCAGAGAATAATAAATTGATAGCTAGTATATACCATCATAAAACAAGGCTACTACAATGTGGGATGGGGTTGGGGGCACAACATAATATGTGTAAGAATTGACCAAAACTACACAGAAATATGTAAAAAAAATAATTTAAAAAAATAATTAGAGTTTTGAGTGGGGTGCGGGGTGGGGGTGGGGGAGAGGCAGAGGTGGATAGTGGGGGGGGGGGGGGGGGGGAGGAGTGGGGGTGGTGAGGGCAACATATATGTGCAAGAAGCTATGTAAAAATTCACCAAATAAACACAAAAGTATGTAAAAAGAAATAATTAAAAAATCGAGTTTTGAGTGGGGATGGGGGAGAGGTGGGGGGTGGGGAAGGCAACATATATGTGTAAGAAGCTATGTAAGAATTGACCAAAACAACATAGAAATATGGTAAAACAAAATAAAAAATAAAAATATTTCGATTGTGGGGAGTGGGGATGGGGGTGGGTGAGCAAGATAGCTATGTGTAAGAATTGACTAAAACAACACAGAAATATGAAAAAAAAAAAATAGTTTCAAGTGGAGGGTGGGGGGGAGGGGGCGGGGGTGAGGGGGTGAAAGTCGGGGGTGGGGGGCAACATATATGTGTAAGAATTGACAAAAACAACACAGAAATATGTAAAAAAAACAACACGTAGTTTCAAGTGGGGGTGGTGGTGGGGGTGGGGGAGGGGGAGTGGGGTCGACAGGCGGGAGTGGGTTGTGGGGGGGGGTTCTAAGGGTGCAACATATATGTGTAACAATTGACTAAAACAACACAGTAATATGTAAAAAAAAAGTGGGGGGGGAATTTGAGGGGGGAAGGGGGGGGGGGGGGGTGGGGTGGTGAGAGGCGGGGGTGGGCAACATGTGTAAGAACTGACTAAAACAACACAGAAATATGTAAAAAAGAAAAAGGTTTGGAGTGGGGTGGGAGTGGCGGCGGGGAGTGGCGGCGGGGGTGTTGAGGGTGGGGGGGGGGGGGGGGGGGGGGGGGGGGGGGGAGGAGCCCATGCCCCAATATGGGTGAAGTATGAATAAGATGCATAATGCTATAAAAAATCCCAAACCAAAATTATAGATATATACATGCTTACATGCAAACCTAGATCTGCCTTTATTGCACATTTTATGGGCCATCACAATTTGGGTTCCATGGGAGCCCAGAATTTGCAGAAGACAAAATTACTTATCCAACCCTTTAAAACATACTATAAGGAAACCAATTCCAAAATTTAGTTCAGCTAGGACAAGATAGACCTGTAAACACAGCTTACACGCAAACTTTGATGTGAAACAGACAC
The DNA here is from genome assembly GCA_037043455.1 of Cyrtodaria siliqua. NCBI lineage: Eukaryota > Metazoa > Mollusca > Bivalvia > Adapedonta > Hiatellidae > Cyrtodaria > Cyrtodaria siliqua. Next base: position 594 of record JAWPHD010014687.1, on the reverse strand, counting down.
ATTTTTAGGGCAGAATTTGGGTTCCATGGGAGCCCATGGGTTACAGGAACCAAAAGTGCTTATGCAGCCCTTAAGATAATGCTATAAGGAAGCCCATGGCCAAATCTGGTTGTGCTAGGATAAGAAATGTAAGAGATATAAACTTGTAAACACAGCTTACACGCAAACCTTGATATGGGACGCCGGGGTGATTGCATAAGCTCTCCTATTCTTCGAATAGTCGAGCTAAAAATGAATGCTTATGCAAGCAAACACTTTCGAATTGGTTGTATTAAACTGGTATCTTACTCAGTTAATGCCACTGTCTAACGCAGGGAATCACAGTACACAGACTATGATTAATTGAATTGAATTGAAGTGAATGTTGTCCAACAGCTCATCAACACAGTATAGGTTATTTAGAGTCACCCCAGAGAGAGGGGAAGGATACATAGGAATCCGGGAACTGTGCCCTACTCTTACAGAATAGGATTAAAATACATTTTAAAACAATCTTTGCATTTACACTCTTGTCCAGAAGTTGCAATAACATACATGTAAAAGCCAGTCAAACGACTGGTTATTTATATCTATCTTTACTCACGCGAACCCTAG
>JAWPHD010014686.1:0-59705 GCA_037043455.1 Cyrtodaria siliqua | reverse complement strand
CAGTGGCAAGTCGTTGCCAACAAGGGTACCCTCCTTGGACACGGTCAGCTGGCAAGGTGTTGCCAACAAGGGTAGCGCCTGGAACGGTCTAGGGCACAAACACCGGCCGTGGCGGTAAACTTAGAGTATATATCCTCCGATTGGCCAGGTAACGAGTCGGTTATAATGTATAAACACGTTGGCGTTCTACAAAATCGGTATTTGTGTCGAATGATTTTGTCAGCGACTAACATTTTTTTTGTGCTTTTTGTTTGCCGATTCCTTTATCAGCAAGTGGCAGTCATATGGCAAATATTGTAAAGAACACCATAAGAGGGGGCCTATTGTACATGTTGTCTATTTAAGAAAACCATGCAGCTGATATTTCTGGGCTTCGTAGGCGGTGCGGGGTCTGTGGGCCCGGAGTGGGTTTCTCGCATCAACCGGAATTATTGGGGTTAGCTTGCCGCACTCAGTATGTCGAGTTGTTGTATATCGTGTCTCCGAGTGCCCAGTACAGTCACACAGTCCAATACTGACGTATACATCCGACATGGTCTAGCCATACATGTCTCACTTTTAAACGCAGACTCAATAAAACCGAGGTCCGCTACTCTTGACTAGGGGGTTTGTGGGGGTGGGAGGCATTGGATGCTGGGGTGAACCGTTTTTTCAAGTGATTGCTATGTGGGCTTGTGAGGGATGGGGCGGGAGGCATGTGGTGTTATCCATTAGACTGGGTTTGGTATATTGTTTGGGGGGGGGGGAGGGGGTGGATGGGTGGTGACGGCAGGGGGGTTGTAGGTTTACTGGGAGGGTGGAGGTTGTGGGGGATGGCAGATGACGTGGTGTTAGGGTTAATAATCTTACGAGTGGGGATTGGGGTTGTGCGGTTATCGCGGGCCTTTGTGGGATGGACTAATTCGGGGGCGGCGTGTAGGGCTGCGTAGCCGATCCACTCATTCATAGCGTCGGCCTGGAATATAGAAGTAAAATGTGGATGTATCCGACACATACGACGTACGCGCTGATGTCCCGGATGTATATTTTTGCATCTAGTTCACATTTAATAATAACTATGTGTTACTAATACAAATATGCCAGCCCCGTGGGGGATCTTTCTTTTTTATATATAACCGACCCAATGAAACCGAGTCCGCCTAACGGGGGGAGTGGGTGGGGGGAGGGACGTACGTGGGTTCCTGGGGTCATGCTCACTACATCAGTTTAGTGGCTCGCTATGTTGCGAGCGGTTTAAACGTCCCCCCGGTACTAAGCCGCATCAGGGTCCAGGTTGTTCGGCAAAGATGCTGGGGTTAGGGGAAACACGGGTGGTTCTGTGGAGCTCTTTCGTTTGTGTTTTGCACTGCTTAAAGTTGTTAATTTGCTTTGTGTGCTCCAACATAATGGTTTCACGTGCTCATTTTCTGTAGAAAATATTTGCATTGGTAGGCACGTTTCTGCAGAGAGTTTTGAATTTGTGAGTTTAGTAACCGATCTTTGAACAATTGGACAGTGGGATCATCGATCGCAATCAGTGTTGCTATAACGTAAACTACCACTTAAGGCGGTGGGGCGTGATGTGTCATAATACATGTACGTAATACATGTCCTCTCATGGACATACTCAACAAAAACCGAGTCTGATAAGTTCTTCTCTTGCGTGTGATCATTGATTCTGTAGGATCTCCTTTCAGAATTACAGAATGGCTCACAATCATTTGAACACTCTCCTCAGGGGCTTTTACCGTGGCGAGGCATCCGTTATTTAAGTAATAATAACATATAATGGCTACGACTAAATTTGGTCGGGTCGCTACAATGGGGGATGGGGATGGTTTTTTCATTTATGTTCGGACACCGTAACGAGTTTCTGAGATCCAAGTTCAATCTAGAAATTAACATGGCACAGTTGAAATGTTGACCAATTAGGTTTCTCCTACATTTAGAGCAAAGATCGGGAGTTTGATTGAGATACTTTGCTATCATGAATATATGGGTTGGGTAGGGGGTAATAGCGTGAGGTGGGGGCGGCGATGCGGCTGTCTTAGCATGGAAAGCTAATATGGATGGGGTGGGTTTAGGGGAGATGACTTTCTACAGGTCAGTGGAGTTAGAGGGGTATGCGGTTTATTGGTGGTATGGGGGTTACGATTGATGAGAGGAGGACTTGCAAAGTACGTGAATTATTTGCTTTACTTATGATAGTTTTGTATCTGTGCATTAATATGTGCATGTGAGGGTTAGGTGGTCACTTTTACTGGGTTTAATGGTGTGTGGTGGCAGTTATGGGGCCTCGGGTGTGGGGTGGGGGTCGGAGGTCAAGGGAGGGGGTATGGCTGGGTGGCATAGATACATCATTGTTTTCGATACCATCTCCTAAAGCTCTTCCTTTTTACCGCCTGTAGACCTCACATCATGCATGACGAGAAAATATCATTTGTATTTCTGTTATACTGTCCGTTTCACGCGTCCAGCAACATGGTTTAGAGTTGTTCGTTGTTCATTTTAGAAATAAATGTTTACCTTTTCCCTGCGCCGCTTGTTTGGATCTTGTCCGTCCAATCCAAAGGGACTCTTCAACAGATTCAGAGAAGCTGCGTATGCATGAGTCTTTCAAGGTGCTGCTAAGGCACGGTAGGTGTGGGTCGGGTATTGATTATGGTTCGGGATCTATGTGGCTACTTTGGGGTGTTATGGTCTGACAGGTCTGTAATAAAAAACTGTTACGTCTATCCAAGTAAATGTATTTACTTTACAAATAATCCCATCAAAATGAACTCTCTAACGTTATAGTCAACTTCCAGAGAAATTAGCCAACAATAAAATAAATGCTGTTGAAAAGATATATGAAAAATAAAAAATAAGTAGAGACACCTCAGGATGTATCCAGAATTGTATCTGAACCACAAAATCAGTTGCAACAATACGTGATGTACCGACCAAAAAACCTGAGAGAAGATGTTCATGTACCTACCTATCTTGTTGGCTTTTAGGGGCTCAGTCATAGACTCCCATAAGGTTGTCCAGTCAGTTAAAACAACTAACCTAAATACGTGTTTAGATGTTTAGATGAATGCATTCTGGCCAATGCTGTACTTCATGATTTGGACTTTGCTTCTAAATTTTACTAGACTGCGTTGAGAGACGGCGTTGTGATATAAAATGAAATATATCAATATGTCCGCTTATTCTTTAAAAGAGTAACAGATGGTATATGAATACAACTTACCGTGCCCTTGGACGTTTCATCAAATGCTTCCTGTACAAATAGATTTCCAAACAGCCGCCGACATTTGTAGCACCACATAGCTCAGGCAACTCCTCCAGCGGGCTCGAGTGGATAGTACCTGATAAATGACCTACAATGGAAACCCATTTCACTTGGGGATGGGGTGTCGAGTCAGCAGCAAGCCATTGACTACTAGGTCATTTGTAGTGCTGGATCGAACTATGCTATGTTACTAGCAAGGTGGGTCATAGAGAGATGTACAGGGGTAATGGAGGCTACACTACTAATTTTCGCTGGGAGCAGGTCAGGTCTCACACATCTGGTCGTTGACTTTAAAATATTTTATTGCGTTTCTTCTATATACAAGCAACATGCTGGGCCACAAGTTCTTCCAAAATTAATAAAGGCCCATCCCAACAATATTGTAATTAATAGTTAACAAGATCACATATGTCAATGACGGTAGCTAGAAAGGCACATAGTTTTTATTCTCGTTCTTAGGTTATGTTTGAATTACTTGCCAACTGACAGAAAATTAATGGTATAAGCGCACTGCATCAGAGCTAACTAATAATATCAGCTGGCGAGTGAAAGGACAAATGAATAAAGGCGAGGTTGTGGCAAGCCATTTTTCAAACTCCAACGAGTCAAACTAAAGTTGACATTCTGAAGTGTTGTTAGTGGTTGACTGTCGTCATGGGTAGGCACATGTGGGCAGCGGGCACGAGTGGTGTGAACGAGTAGTCTGAGGATTGATTATGCATAAATAAATTACTAGATACACTATATACATCTCCTTTTACAAAAGCGCGTGCATTTTGCGTGTCACTCTAAATATATAGTTCGAGCAGCGAGAACAATAATTAGCTCAAAGAAAAAAACAATGTTGCATATGTACGGTTGGGGCAGATACAACGTCGCAGTGTCGTGGCGACAAATGCGACGCCTGACAACGCGATACGACAATGCGACATTGCGATACGACAACTCGACATTGCGATACGACATCGCGACAATTATGTCGTGATGTCGTATCGCGATGTCGCAATGTCGCGTTGTCGGGCGTCACATTGTCGCGCACGACAACGCGACATTATGACGCCTGACAATGCGACATCGCGACACGACATAATGGTCGCGATGTCGTATCGCAATGTCGCGATGTCGTATCTGCAATGTCGAGTTGTCGTATCGCAATGTCGCAATGTCGTATCGCGATGTCGCGATATCGCGGTGTCGCGTTCTCGGGCGTCGCATTGTCGGCCACGACAACGCGACATTGTATCTGGGCACCCAAACGGACCACCCGTACATATGTGACCTTAAATTAGATGGTGTGTAACTACATACGGGGACAATTGATTTTGTAGAGAGTTAATGGACGGCTATATCCGAAAGTAATGTGTGATAACTACTTTGTGGCGTGAGGCTTGTGTCTGCATTTGCGGTACAATGGTGGAGGGTCTCGGACATATTTGAAGAAAAAAAAACGTAGCTGGTGGTACTGTCGTATATCTTAGATAAATGGGCGATCTTGTTTAGATGTGTAATACATATAATTTACATAAATGCGGTGGTGGGAGTGTAATACCACCATTCAATTATTTTCGATATTCCACTAGTGTATAAACATAACGTTAATGACGTCATGGACGTCACGTTAATGTACGTTTCTGACGTAATGTGACGTTATAAGTTATGTAATAAATAGAATCTCGCATTCGTTCTCATTCATTATTGAATTAAACTCGTTAGCAAAAATAATATAATGGCCGGCAAGAGCCTCGCATTATATCATTTTGCCAACTCGTTTAATAAATTCAATAATGAATGGGTACCCATGTAAGATCCTCTATGTATCCCTTAATTAAACAAGCTCACCTTATTATACTCATCAATGATGTCCTGAAACTTTTGTGACAGATTGCGGGCCCTGTTCTGCACGATTCGCCATACCAAATAGTTAGCTATGGTTCTGAATATGGAAGAAATCAGTTTCATTAAAGTAGTTTTCAAAGTGAATTTAAAAGTCGGGAAAATAAAACAGTCTCTAAACAAATTCATAAAAATTAGATATAAAAGTCGAACCTGACCAGGAAGACAATCAAGAAGTACCTTAGAAGCGAATCGCTTATAACAGGTATAGAATACAGTTAGAAGGACAACAGTGAACCACAAACATGAAGAGAAACAAACAACAACCCAAACACAAAGAGAAACAAACAACAACCACAAACACGAAGAGAAACAAACAACAACCACAAACACAAAGAGAAACAAACAACAACCACAAACACGAAGAGAAACAAACAACAATCAGAAACACTAAGAGAAACAAACAACAACCACAAACACGAAGAGAAACAAACAACAACCAGAAACACGAAGAGAAACAAACAACAACCACAAACACGAAGAGAAACAAACAACAACCACAAACACGAAGAGAAACAAACAACAACCACAAACACGAAGAGAAAAAAACAACAACCACAAACACGAAGAGAAACAAACAACAACCACAAATACAAAGAGAAACAAACAACAACCACAAACACAAAGAGAAACAAACAACAACCACAAACACGAAGAGAAACAAATAACAACCACAAACACGAATAGAAACAAACAACAAACACAAACACGAAGAGAAACAAATAATAACCACAAACACGAAGAGAAACAAACAACAACCACAAACACGAAGAGAAACAAACAAACAACCACAAACACGAAGAGAAACAACAACCACAATCACGAAGAGAAACAAACAACAACCACAAACACGAATAGAAACAAACAACAAACACAAACACGAAGAGAAACACATAATAACCACAAACACAAAGAGAAACAACAACCACAATCACGAAGAGAAACAAACAACAACCACAAACACGAAGAGAAACAAATAACAACCACAAACACGAAGAGAAACAAACAATAACCACAAACACGAAGAGAAACAAACAACAACCACAAACACGAAGAGAAACAAACAATAACCACAAACACGAAGAGAAACAAACAACAACCACAAACACGAAGAGAAACAAACAAACAACCACAAACACGTAGAGAAACAACAACCACAATCACGAAGAGAAACAAACAACAACCACAAACACGAAGAGAAACAAACAACAACCACAAACACGAAGAGAAACAAACAACAACCACAAACACAAAGAGAAACAAACAACAACCACAAACATGAAGAGAAACAAACAACAACCACAAACACGAATAGAAACAAACAACAAACACAAACACGAAGAGAAACAAAAAATAACCACAAACACGAAGAGAAACAAACAACAACCACAAACACGAAGAGAAACAAACAACAACCACAAACACGAAGAGAAACAAACAAACAACCACAAACACGAAGAGAAACAACAACCACAATCACGAAGAGAAACAAAGATCAACCACAAACACGAAGAGAAACAAATAACAACCACAAACACGAAGAGAAACAAACAATAACCACAAACACGAAGAGAAACAAACAACAACCACAAACACAAAGAGAAACAAACAACAACCACAAACATAAAGAGAAACAAACAACAACCACAAACACGAAGAGAAACAAATAACAACCACAAACACGAATAGAAACAAACAACAAACACAAACACGAAGAGAAACAAATAATAACCACAAACACGAAGAGAAACAAACAACAACCACAAACACGAAGAGAAACAAACAACAACCACAAACACGAAGAGAAACAAACAACACAAACACGAAGAGAAACAAACAAACAACACAAACACGAAGAGAAACACATAATAACCACAAACACGAAGAGAAACAACAACCACAATCACGAAGAGAAACAAATAACAACCACAAACACGAAGAGAAACAAACAACAACCACAAACACGAAGAGATACAACAACCACAAACACGAATAGAAACAAACAACAAACACAAACACGAAGAGAAACAAATAATAACCACAAACACGAAGAGAAACAAACAACAACCACAAACACGAAGAGAAACAAACAAACAACCACAAACACGAAGAGAAACAACAACCACAATCACGAAGAGAAACAAACAACAACCACAAACACGAATAGAAACAAACAACAAACACAAACACGAAGAGAAACACATAATAACCACAAACACAAAGAGAAACAACAACCACAATCACGAAGAGAAACAAACAACAACCACAAACACGAAGAGAAACAAATAACAACCACAAACACGAAGAGAAACAAACAATAACCACAAACACGAAGAGAAACAAACAACAACCACAAACACGAAGAGAAACAAACAATAACCACAAACACGAAGAGAAACAAACAACAACCACAAACACGAAGAGAAACAAACAAACAACCACAAACACGTAGAGAAACAACAACCACAATCACGAAGAGAAACAAACAACAACCACAAACACGAAGAGAAACAAACAACAACCACAAACACGAAGAGAAACAAACAACAACCACAAACACAAAGAGAAACAAACAACAACCACAAACATGAAGAGAAACAAACAACAACCACAAACACGAATAGAAACAAACAACAAACACAAACACGAAGAGAAACAAAAAATAACCACAAACACGAAGAGAAACAAACAACAACCACAAACACGAAGAGAAACAAACAACAACCACAAACACGAAGAGAAACAAACAAACAACCACAAACACGAAGAGAAACAACAACCACAATCACGAAGAGAAACAAAGATCAACCACAAACACGAAGAGAAACAAATAACAACCACAAACACGAAGAGAAACAAACAATAACCACAAACACGAAGAGAAACAAACAACAACCACAAACACAAAGAGAAACAAACAACAACCACAAACATAAAGAGAAACAAACAACAACCACAAACACGAAGAGAAACAAATAACAACCACAAACACGAATAGAAACAAACAACAAACACAAACACGAAGAGAAACAAATAATAACCACAAACACGAAGAGAAACAAACAACAACCACAAACACGAAGAGAAACAAACAACAACCACAAACACGAAGAGAAACAAACAACACAAACACGAAGAGAAACAAACAAACAACACAAACACGAAGAGAAACACATAATAACCACAAACACGAAGAGAAACAACAACCACAATCACGAAGAGAAACAAATAACAACCACAAACACGAAGAGAAACAAACAACAACCACAAACACGAAGAGAAACAACAACCACAAACACGAAGAGAAACAAATAACAACCACAAACACGAAGAGAAACAAACAATAACCACAAACACGTAGAGAAACAAACAACAACCACAAACACGAAGAAAAACAAATAACAACCACAAACACGAAGAGAAACAAACAATAACCACAAGCACGAAGAGAAACAAACAACAACCACAAACACGAAGAGAAACAAACAACAACCACAAACACGAAGAGAAACAAACAAACAACCACAAACACGAAGAGAAACAACAACCACAATCACGAAGAGAAACAAACACAAACACGAAGAGAAACAAACAACAACCACAAACACGAAGAAAAACAAACAACAACCACAAACACGAAGAGAAACATCAACCACAATCACGAAGAGAAACAAACAACAACCACAAACACGAAGAGAAACAAATAACAACCACAAACACGAAGAAAAACAAACAACTACCACAAACACGAAGAGAAACAACAACCACAATCACGAAGAGAAACAAACAACAACCACAAACACGAAGAGAAACAAATAACAACCACAAACACGAAGAGAAACAAACAACAACCACAAACACGAAGAGAAACAAACAACAACTACACAAATGATTAAAAGGCGAGATGAGACATCACAAGCATACAAGGGTTCACCGCCGGCAAAAGAAGCCACTATAAAGTTTGGTTTGAAGTCTTAATGTTCACAAAAGGTAGATGGAAATGTCCCATTTGTTCAAATTACATTGGAAATATCCATATACTTTTCTTGAAAAGAGGGACATATGTATAATTATATATTCCGCCGAAAGAGAACATACAAATGAATGTTTCGTGTATAATAGTTTATATATCTACCTTTCTGAAAGAGAACCTATCAAAGGTTTGTTTCGGGATGTTATATTTCATATATTTGATATCCGAAAAAAAGAGAAAAGGAATTACATTTTGAAACCGTTTTTGAAAAACACGAACACTGGTGCATGATATTGGATAATCCGTTAACGTTTAAAATCGAGTACAGGACCACTTGAAAGGTTTGAACTCCATTTTTGGAATGCGTGTGTATGCTAGAGCATATCTCTGATCCTTTAACTAGAAGGACCAAACCCCTTGAAATACTTTTTTAGCATAATAAGCAATGTTTGTACCTTTCAAAGAGGTGAACTTATGTTAATACATGTATATCTGACATCAAACTCAGTGTACGAGTTACCTTTTCGGAAACGTTTGAAGGACACCAAACAGGCGTGCATAGTATTGTAAATCTTTGACCAGTATTGGTTCTGTGGCGTCAACTGGAATTCCCACTCCTTCAATGTTGAATGTCCCCTTTACAAACTCTAGCCAATTAAACTGCAATACATTTTATGTACATAAACTTTTATCGGTTTCAAAGGTCCTATCTAGTGTCGTGGGGAGCCGTTTTACTATGTATTCACTATTTATAGATATCCATAATTAAAGATATCGAATATAAGATATCTTATATTATTTATAGATATCATTAATTATTTATAGATATCTTATATTCTAATTATGAATATCTTTAATTCATTTAATGATATCTCTAAAACGATGTATAGATATCTTCTATTCGAATTATGGATATCCATAATTCATATTAAGATATCATTAATTGACGAGCATTTCATAGATATCTTATATTAGATGTATAGTTATCTGTAATTCAATCTAAGATATCCATACATCTATTAACAGATATCTTTAAATGAATTATGGATATCCATAAATTCCGTAAATTAATGGTATCTATAAGTTAATGCATTCAATGTCCACGAACTGGTCCCCTGGAAATATTTACTGTCGTATCGTATCGTACAAAAAATGGCGGCATACCAATGCCGGCAATGACACTGATATATAGATATCTGTAATTCGAAGCGATTTAAAGATATATTGAATTATAGATATTTAAAAAATCGATTAATAGATATCTTAAATTGAATTATTGATATCTTAAATAACATATCTAATGGATTATATATATATCCATAATTCATTTTAAGATAGCTATAAAATCGATTTATAGATATGTTATATTTGAATTATATATATATCTAATTCAAGTACATGGTATGGATATAAATAGTGATTAAATAGTAAAACGGCGCCCATACTCGGTTGTCATGTGACTTGTATCCGGAGATCACGTGTTCGAGCCACACTGCTGTCATTGGGTAACCCGTTTATAGGGTGCGTGACAAGAAGCTTCAATAAGTTGCGAGCACCACTCTTACTAGCGAAATATATTCATACGGTTATCTAACGTGTTTTTGTTTCGATTCTTGGTGTCAGTTAGTTTAAACATATTTATTTTACATCGATTGTAACGAAAGCTCTCTGAACTTGTTTTAATTACTCTCGATATCTTCCTGGGTAGAACCAGTACTAAGCAAATGCAGATAAAATGTCTTGCGCAGGGACACAACACATATTGTCAATGGCGGGGATCGAACCCACGACCTTTCGATCACGAGGCCAACGCTCTACCACTAGACGACAGCGCTCCAATTACTCCAATTGGTGTCAATTACTCCACCTGCCAGTTTTATTTTAATCATCAGTGCCCTATTTTTTCATTCCAGACGACATCGAGCGCGATTGTCTACTCAGTTGCAAAAGAAAGTGGACACTGAGTTTTGTTTAGATTTAATTGTATAAACAAATTTTAGAATTAAATTGACAAATTTCAAAATAAATCTGCCATATTTGGTTCCAAAGTTTTTATCATTCCATTGCCAATATCATGTTGTCATTTGTTTTTCCATAGGTCGACTTATTCAGGGACTGCCGCTTGATAAAAAGGATAGGGTGTAAAGCAAAGTTTTCAAAATTCCGGTTTCTTTTGGAACTGAGAATATATATACTTTCCTATGATATTAACTACCAGCAAAGTCTGTGCATATATATCATGAGATATTTACCAAATGTATAAAACACAAACATATTTTGCAATGTGTGCTTCAAAATTAAGCGGTATATGAATTCTCTGACATTTTCTGTGCACTGAAATTTACATTTTTTCGTTATCTTAACTGTATAACGGCAGAACACAGTATTATAGAACCCATACCTGTATAGAATCTGTTGACTTTGGCTCTGGAAATTGAATTGAAAGATCCGCTATTGTCATTTTGTTGTACCGCTTTTCATTGTCCCTTTGGTCTGCCTGAGACATGCTTATCTGGAAAAGAAAAATATACTGACGAGATAAAGAAACGCCTCATCGGGAATTTCCGCTATATATTGTATGTACACTATGCTGCTGTTAATCGAATGGTACATGGCTACGTAAGACCTTTCTTTTCCGAAAAAATACTAAAAAAACACAAAACACAGCAAATAGTATTTCTTCAAAGTTTGATTATTGGCAGAGTATCTGTTTGGCTCAAGCATGTGAGCAAACTTAGGATGCAAATTTCTGCAAACTCTTTACGTTAAATACAGTACTAAAATAGTCAATTTTTCAAAGAGGAACTTCAATATTTATGAATTTCTTGTTATAAAGTGTACTGTGATTAAAACGTCTACAACATCACAGTTGTGTCCTTTCTCTAACCAACTGCAACTTTGTTTTACAAAACATCTTGGGATTTCTTTGGAATATTATGTGGCATTAAGTGTGCGGTATATACAATATATAGCGGAAATTCCCGATGAGGCGTTTCTTTATCTCGTCAGTATATATAGTCTCAGTCTGCATGCACATATCGGTAGCGAAGAAATCAGAAGCAGGCCGGATGACCGAGGCTAAAGAAGATGGCGTTTGTTAACTTCTCGCACTACTCTTTAGACACCCTTAATCTGTTTATGCATTCTGAACGAGACAAGAAAGCTAGCAGCTGCCATTACTTTGCACCGCCTCTCATTCGTTTTATTATATCCGCATTCTTTGAGGAGAAAATAACTTAGTTTTGTGCCTGAAGATTTGCTTGCAGACGGAACTCTGCAAAAAGCTTGTTGAAGATGAGAGGATGCCATTAAAGGTATGAAATTTTGTCAGAACCTGCTGTATTCTAAATTACTTCATCGTTTTCCTAAATAGTGACCCCAACTTTATCTTAAAAAACATTACTCACATTTGCAAGTTGTATTTCCAGTTGAAGCATATCTCTCATATCCTTCTCCGCAACATTCGATTCTGCACCAAACGCCACGGCTATATCTCTCGCTAACACTACGTAGGCTTCTCGTAGATAGCCAAGGTTGGGCTGTAGGTAATAGTCACGACTAGGCAACCCGAAGTCTTCACTATCAAACTATGAATGAAAAGAAATACAGACACAATTGTTACACGATGTAATATTATTGACGAATACTTTTGACATATGTTAGGTGTTCGATGAGGTAAAGAAAGTAAACCGCCAGATTTCAATGGTAACTCATAATTGACGTTCGGCAACGATACAAATACGGTGATGTAATGCCGGACCAATTAAGGTGTTTATACTGCAGTAATATATACACCATATGTAAGTTGTACCATAACTTCTAATGGGTTTCCTTTGTTCTTCTTTATGATATAATTTTCATAAACCTGAAGGTCTGAACCTTAACCGTGGTCTACTCAATTTTACACGCGCGTAGTTGCAATGTTTACACACAGCCTGTCAATCAAAATGTCAATTACCGGCATTGAATGGCTATGGTACAAAACATTTATAGCATATTTTTCTCCTATGCGATTTATACTGCCCTCTCGGGCTTGCGGCCCTCGAGAAACAGTATATATCGCATATACTCGAAAAATTATGCTATAAATATTACTTACATTTATACCGTTTTATTAGTAGGTTTAAAAACGATGTACATCTGTTGTAAAATGTGTCTGTTGTTGACGGGATAGCGGTTTCTATCTTGAAGGCTTATTGAGGATATTTTGCTCTTATTGCACGTGCTTATTGCTTGTCAACGTTGACTTTCAGCATATACTGATCATTATTACATTAAATACATTATATTCGGTTCTTTTTAGAATTCATGATTTCATTTTGGTTATTTTCCGTGAATGAAATGCTTTTGTTCCTTTTCTGTTCCTCAAAGGAGATATCATTTTGGAAGTGATGCAATATGCGTTTTTATAGTCGTTCAGCGCATTTATTTCTAAACGATTTAGAGCTTCACGTTTGTGGGGTGTGTGTGTGTTTGCGCGAATGCGTTCATGCGTGCGTGCGTGCGTGTGTGCGTGCGTGCTGGGAGCTGGCGTGTTGTGTGGATACTTTTTTTGGCAAGTGGGTCAATTTATGAAACAAAGCGCTTTATCGGGTTTGGCACTTTACAAATAAAGACATACACCACAGGCTGCTTTTGTTTTACTTAACCCTTAACCAGCTACATATATATAATGGACTGTTCTTTCTTTGAATTAAGACCAGTCCATGTATGTGACAAAGGGGTGTTTTAGGGGAAATGACTGATCAGCAGGACATTGTATGATCAGTAGGCTGATCTGGGTTTACAATGGACGCAAATGCTATTATATTTGTGCTTAGGGGGTTGAGTTAAAAGGGACACACGGCAATCTTGATTTTCTTAAAACTCACGGTGTCCTGTTAGTTTTTCCACATAACTGCATATTTACAAGGTCTATACACATAAACATTTATTTTTCATCATAATTTGCTCAAATCTGAACTCGTTCTTTAAAGTAGTGACTGAATGTAATATGATTTTCGGATTGATTATTTATTTTCAATTTTGATTATTAACTTTCAATTGTATTATCTGTATTCATATTTATAAGTTTACATGCGTTATTTTTTGTTGTTGTTTTTTATCAAAATTGTACATTCCATTAAAAGATATGAAATAAAATGTAACTGCGGTACTTACAAGTGTTGTCTAGTGTACTTAATTAACAGTATATATTATAGATGTGTCAATACCATTAAACAACTACGGCTTTTTTACATCACTGAATCAGCAGAAATTTAAAGTTTATACGCCTTCATCGACTTGTTTGTGAAGTTAATAAGTGCACAATGTTCCTCTGTTTTATGAAACTACTTACGATAATTTTTATCGTAAATCAAAATAAAATACCTCCCACCATTTACCTTATACGCATTTAAAGCAAACAATGAAGGTTGGAAATATTGCATAAACAATGTATGTATTAGACAGTTTAAAGAAAATATATTTATTTGGTAAATTTTTAAATATACCAATACATTTAATAATTTGATTTACTATCAGAATTGTCGTAAGATGTTTCATAAAACGGGCCCCTGGCAGGGATATAAACACTTAACGAAATGATGTGCGTCCTTCATTAAAACAAGTTATGTGCCTCATGTCAATATAACCGACAATACTATTGGGTTAGTAGCATGACCGACGATTAGATTACTGTTAGTAAATTCTTTTTTTATTAAATTATTAAATACTAGCCATTTCAATATATTTAAAAGAAGATAACCTTAGATGTTAATGTCGTCAAACATGTTACACCGTCAACCACATTGAACAGTTATCAAATAACTTTATTTCATACACTTGATGATTCTACATTTGATGAGACTCAGTGGTGCTCATTTTGGAGAAAATCTGCATGCTTTAAGCAGACATGTATGAATAAAAGTCGAGCAGGCAAAACACAGTCAACCAAACATGTCCATTCAAAAACAGACAACAATTATAAGGAAATTATGCAACACCATACACACAAAAGGGTTGACAATAGGGGTACCGCACTGAAACAGTCAGTGGCAAAAATGCTGCTGGGTTAAACCAAGTTCAGGGGTGCACCACACCTCACTCTTGTCCTATTTTCATCCCAATAAAACGGGACAGTGAAAATAAATAAATCCCCGCCAGGCAATATCCTCTAACAAATTAAGCAGCATGAAATAAATAGGCAATATAAAATGCAAAGATGATCCTGTATATATGAATAAAAAAAACTTTGCCATTTCCAACATAACATAATATCCTTTTTTATCTATTCATAAAATAAGTTGTTGTGCTTCATGCCCAATGAATATTCCGATAACATCTTATTAGGTTTTGGCGGGAGGTGTACAGTACTGGTTCTACCCAGGAAAAATGGGTGGTCTGCCTCCACCAAAAAAAATCGACCATTATATATAACCTTACAGGAAAAACACCAAACAAACAAACAAACACATTTATTAGGTTATATTGGGACAACAACCTCAGGAGGAAGGAGATTAGAAGGAGATTAGAAGGAGATTAGATAAAGGATTAAGTTTTAAAGCGAACCCACGCTGGGAGAAAAAAGTTTTTTAGATGAAATAATACTGTATACAAGATATACTGACATTTTGGGACTTTACGGGCTTGACCCCTACGTTCAATTATTCGTTACGTCATTAAGATGTTCGACTGTTATTGATGTGTGTTTAATAAAAAAATTGTTTCTATGGCAGTAGTTTCTTGAGTTTACAACCAAAAATGTATTATTTCCAGGGTGCAAGAAAAACTTGATAAACCTTTCCCCCTCGGTATATATATAGCTCTTAAGCCAATTCAATACCCACTGAGGTGAAAATTCATACACGTAGGGTTACCTACTTACAGCTATGATATATTGAGTGGAGTTTTTATCATCAATACCGACACTCATATCTATGATAACTTTGTTGTTGTATTTCCGCAGAATGATCATAACGTCGGATATGTCGAACTTCGACTCATTCCAGTTTCCTCCCGGGCTATTTCCAAGTACTGGCCATCCACCGAGTTCGCTTAATAAAGGTAATGCCGGAGAAATACCTTTTTGGTCAATGCGTTCTGAAAAACAATGTAAAGAAATGTCAAAATTCGATCCTGAAAATTGAACACAAATGTCATTCAGTTTGAAACCTTCTCGCCTCTCACCGCTGCGGGTTCGAATCCCATTCGGAACACGACTTGTACGTGAGAAGTTTCGATTCTTCTAGATAGAGGGGGGTGTACAATACTGGTTCTACCCAGGAAAAAGTGAGTGGTCTGCTTCCATCACAAACAAAACTACCGTCATATATAACATAAAATGTATTTTTGTTTGTGTTTTTTCCTACTGAATCTAAAAAACAAACAAACATCTTTTCTCTTATGATACGGAACTTTCTACATGTATACGTCCCACACCACCATTAATTTTCTACAGGGTCTCATTTTAATGTATAGAGATATACACAATTTAGAACATGTCTTTAGGCTTAAATTCTTCATTGATCCAATATCTGCAGTTCAAAACACAATGAATACATACACTCAAGAGATATGAAAACGCAACACGGGAATTTCCGCTATATATTGTATGTACAATATGCTGCTTTTAATCGAATGGTACATGGCTACGTAAGACCTTTCCATTTGGAAAAAATACTAAAACAACAAATAATAAAGCAAATAGTATTCATGCAATGTTTCATTATTCACAGAGTACGCGTTTGGCTCAATCATGTGAGCAAACTTAGGATGCAAAATTTTGCGTTAAATACAGTACTGAACTAGCTCAATTTTTCGAAGAGCAACTTCAACATTGATGAAGTTCTTGTTACAAAGTGTAGTGTGATTAAAACGTCTACAACATCACAGTTGTGTCCTTTCTCTAGTTAACTGCAACTTTTTTTTAAAAAAACATCTTGGGATTTCTTTGGAATATTATGTGCAATTAAGTGTGCGGTATATACAATATATAGCGGAAATTCCCGTGTTGCGTTTTCATATCACTTGAGTGAGGATAAATCAATGTATATAATAAAAAGTCCTGTAAAAATAGAACAGACGAGCTGTGTGTGTTTTTCTGTTTACCTCCTTCATCTCCCGGGCACGAGTATTAAAGGGCAGATAAGTGTTCTGTAAGTCCTATACGCATCTCAAGAATGCAATGGACTTGTATAACAAAACGTTTGGAAAATCACGAGTGACAATAATTTTCGCAATTTCAAATTGCCTTGTTTTTGAAGGTTAATTCGTTATATGTGTTTATACGTATTTAACCGGTTCACGGAAGCCCTTTCAAAGAATACACTTTTCCAAGAAACGGTATTTCAGATGTTAAGTCTGCTCGAAACGCTAATATGGTGGAAATTTTCAGACAAAACACAATATTCAAATAATTCAGCATTACAATTATATTAGGTACGTCATTAAAAACGGTTATTTATTTGCAATGAATTTAAAAAATAGTGAGTTCCCTTTAACTGGTGATTTGTCTTTAAAATGGTGATTTATACTAAATGTTAATTTTTCTTAAATGTTGATTTATCTTAAATGCTGCATACCCATATTAACACATGATGCGTACATGTCTTTGGCCTTCTGTATAGCTGTTGCATTCGGTCTGGTGACGGGGTCTTCTAGCAGATCTGAAAATCAAAACTGGAGGTATACAATCAATACGACATGTGGAACAACAGTGTAACGAACATGCTTAAGGGACTGAAACTCATTGTTTATGGTTACAACATTCTTTAACTGACTCAAAAAAACAACGGGTCTGCTACTTTTCTCTCTTGCTGGTGTTTGTTTTTTCCAAGTATCCCCTTGTCAGTATTTATTTGCATTCAGACTAGCATTTGGTTAGTGCTGTGTGGTTGATGTAAAAGGTCGCCCCGACTACAAGTCAGTAGTGTTATTACTCACTGGTCCTTTGGGATCATAAAACCCAGTCGTTGTGGCTTTAAAGTAGAATACCGGTTACGCCGGTGCTAGGGGGCGTGAGATATTACCTCTCATGAACATACTCAATAAAACCGAGTCTACTATTTTTCTCTCTTTCCAATGTATCCTCTTTTCAGTATTTCTTGACATTCACACTAGCGTTTGTTTAGTGCTGTGAGGCGGCTGTAAAACGTCGCCCCGACTACAAATCAGTAGTTATTACTTACTGGTCCTTTTGGATCATCAAACCCAATCTTTGTGGCTTTAAAGTAGAAAACATGTACCATTTAATCCGGTGCTAGGGTTATGAGAGGTGTTGCATCTTTTATTACCTCTCATGAACAGACTCCATTTAATTTCAACCAACTTACATTTATTGGTGGCATCTACGTTATCCCTGATGATGCTCCATATGTCTATGGCCGATCTGTCGTCGGGGATCACATTTGTCTTCATCCACGTGCCGCACGCGAATGTATAGAAGTCGTCACACGGATTAATAGACCTGTCTACTGCCTCTAGAACACGGGACGCTGGGGAATATAAATGAAAATCCGTAATCAACCCGCTACTTCAAAATTAATAAATAGGTAAAGTAGGTCGAAAATATGGCATAGGTTCTAAATAGGGGTGAAGCTGGACCTGTCTACTGCCTCTAGAACACGGTACGGTAGGGAATATTGATGAAAACAACTTTATAACCGCTGCTCCCAACTAAATTTCATTTCGTTTATTTCGCTCTTCGGGCCATAGCATTTTGTTAGATACTGGGACCATACGCCGCTTGACATGGAATAATGACAGTAAACGTAGCATGTCAACCGCCATATGCATACCATCTTCAGGATGGTTACAATTCTGTACTATTGATTTTACGAATATTGAGTTCTGCTCTACCCGGGGCTAGAGGGCGTGAGCGTAGCTAGCATATTTCACTACCGCTCATGAGCAGTCTCAATCAAACCGAGACTGCAATATTTCGTATTTATCGTGTTCGACCCTTTCCAAAGGTCCACTCTCATACTCTTTTACAATACAACTGCTATTTCAAAATTAATAAACGTATTAAGTTAACTTCAAATGTCGATAATATATCAGGGAATCTCACGAGTTTCACTATGTTCAACTCTCGTATGTTTGTGGTGTCTCGGGTTTTGCCTGTTAAAAGTATCTGCGTTTGTGTGCGTGTTTGTGTACATGCGTGTGTGCGTGTGTTGTTTTGAAGGCGTGATTATTGGAAGGCATCCTTTCTGTGAGTGCATATTTTGCATCTACTCTTTGTTAAAGGGGCACACGGTCCTGAATTTAGTATCAAGCAGTAAAATTAGCTTCTCGATTTATTATTCCAGCATCATTTTCACTTTAAACTTCCTTTAAATCAAATAAAAAAAAAGTTTTCAAATTGTCTTCGTTATTCTACTAAATATGTAATATATTATTGGTGCAGTATTATCAGTAGTTAATAACATGCAAAAACAATTTGCATTGTACTATTCTTATAATAAATATTAATGATTGAACGACGCCGTGAGTTTTTAAAAAATCAAGATTGCCTTGTGTTCCTTTAACTGAAACCTCGGTACATCCGATATTACTGGTATTTTGTATCCGCCTAGGCGTAGCTCTATGCCAACCTCATAACATGGACTCGAGGCTTCATCCGAGAAATGTTAATGACACCGAGTTAAAGGGATTGTAGCCATACAGCCAAACCATCTTTATTAATGAGAATTCTGGAAAACTTGGAAAAAGATGAAAGAATTATCAAAATCGAATGTTAAATACAGAAGATATGTCCATTGAAGGTTCTTTTGAAATGGATATGGAAGACGCCATTTTGAAAACTATGACATCATTGTTCTAAATAACCATATATGGATATTTACAAATATGATAATTTACTGATTTATAGGATTTCTTTTACAGCACATGTAAGTATACTAAGCTGTATAATGCATTATATGACCAGTGGAGGATTTTGCATTGATTTGTAGTGTTTTTCTTTGCTTTAAAAGAAATTTATCAATATACGTAATAGGGTAATTTAGAACTATGACATCATAATTTTTAAAATGGCGACTCCCATATCTTCTTTGATTATCATCTGATTTTGATAATTATTTCATCCTTTTCCAAGTTTTTCAGGACTCTGATTAATAAAGAGTGTTCGGCTGTATGGCTACAATTCCTTGCCGTCAGCGAATCCTTCATTTCAGTGCAACCCAATTTTATGACAATTAACAATGTTATAATTAGTAAATTTCAATGTTATACTGACCACTGTTCCCCAGGTCGGGGTTGCAGCATGAAATATTAAGCGTTTTGGGGCTTATTGTTGGTGCATCATGCCTAGTTCGGTCGTGCACATTATTGTAAACTTTACAAAAGAAATCACTTTCAATTGATTAAATGGAAAAAACATTTAACTTTAGAATTAGAGTTTTGAATAAACATTTTCTTTATAAGCCTTTTGGAGCTTCACTAAGGGTATAATGCTGTTGGGCCATGCCCTTTTTCGTTTAAGCCTATTGGGGCTTCTTTAAGGGTATCAGGCTGTTGGGCCATGCCCTATTTTATTTAAGCCTATTGGGGCTTCTTTAAAGGTTTCAGGTGTTGGGCCATGCCCTCTTTTGTTTAAGCCTATTGGGGTTTCTTTAAGGGTATCAGGCTTTTGGGCCATGCCCTCTTTTGTGAAACATGTTAAAGGCTGCCATAATATATGTATGTGTTGCCGGCAGCTCGCTATTTGGAGCCGCGCCCAATATTTGCCAAACAATTTAATAAATGATAATATTTTCTTATGTGTTAGTCAAGTTTGTGCCTTCCTAATAAACAGCATTACATATCATACAAGGGGATTTACTTGATGAGGCATCAGACCGCTTGAGAGGATATATAACAAGCAAAGAAGCATCAAAGGAAAATAGCGCGCCAGGTGCTAAACCAAGACAGATCACTGCTTTGATGAATGGAAAACCTGCTGAGCTATGAGACGATACTGACATAAATCGGACAAAACAAAATCCCCTCAGATAGTTCAATAGTAATATAATAATTAATAAATAGTGTATGCACCTCGTACTTACTTAAGATGGTTTATATAAGAATCAACAGAACAAACTATTTATATTAAGCAATGTCGAAATATTAGTATGTTAGATAAAACAAAGTAATTAATCCCGACAAGCTCAAGTGTACCGACTGTTTACTTCTTATCTTAATGTCACCAAACAAGGCCAGTGTGTATGTACTAGTACTGAGGTGTATTGTACGATTTATAAGCAAGCCTTTATATATAACTACCTGCTCGAGCACATCCCTCTGTCACACAGATCTCTGAAATAAATATTAAAACAAGGTTTATATATAGTACATAATACATATTGCTAAAGATAATTAAAGGACGTTTTTTCACATATTGTTTTTTATAACGTGAAATTGGCAATGCATTGCTTGTTGTCATGTTTGCCTGGAACACTATGATCGTCATGTAATGCATTCTTTTTAGATCATTCAATATGTTTTTTTCATGCAAAATATACAGTTGAAATATCCGATGTCTAAACATTTTTTACACGGCGAAGTTTTCATGTGCTGCCTTCAATTTGTGTTAAAGATGAATGGCCACCCTTTTTGTAGTATTATCAATTCACAAATGTATCTCTTTAACATCATATGAACATTTCTTGATAGTCCCGGAGAGAAACATATATTTAAAACCGCTACTAAGTTGTATGTAAAAATAAGTATTATGTGCACGACGTAGATACTACTTCTACGACTGCGTGACTGCACGGGGAAATGAGGTAAATCTGAATTGTATAGCTGCACAACTATTGCCCGATAATTGATAAATATATTTACCTGTGGATTAATTTACCTGTTCAAAGTTTTTTACGTCATCAAATAAAATCTTATTCTCGCTTTTCAAAGATATTGCAATGCGTGAATTGTAAATATCTATTGTTGTGTATTGATTTCGATTGAAATAAACATAAATACGTTCATGAAACAAAACATGGCCGGAGAACTTTAAGAACTGGATATTAATTAGAGTGGGTGGGGTAACAGCTGTATTTTGTGAAGGGCGGGAATGGGCAGATGCAAATACATGAAACAAGATCAGGCACCACTTCCTCTCCCAATCACCTCTGGTAGCAGGTATAGCAGTCCACCCTCTTTGTTAAATGGTGTTTAGTAATCCATGCAATCTGGCAATCTGTACATTTTTATTCCGTATTCCATTCTCCCACCTACTACCCAAACCTCACCTCCATCAGGTGTGTGCGTGCGTTCGTTCGTTCGTTCGTGTCTGTGGTGCAAGTGGTGCCTGCGTGCGTGCGTGCGTGCGTGCGTGTGTTTCTATAGTCCATATATGTTTGGGCGGTTCCCTCTAACATTACCTGTGTTAAACGGATAGCAGGTGTAACACGATTCGGAAAGTGGTGGAAATCGATCCCAACCAAACTGTCCAAGATTGTCCAAGTTTCAATCCGCAACCCCGATCTTCAGTCGACATGGATCAATTCCATAAACTCGATAGAGTCTCAGATCACCCTTCACTTACTGAATTATCCCAGGTAAACGTATCTTTTTGTGACTTCGTAATTATTTTCTGAATGAAGAGTGTCAAGAGCCCTACGAAGTGTGCAAATTACTTAAAATCGTCTAAAATGTGTTGTGTACCATATACAAGACATAAGTACAATATACGTCATTTTAGTTTGTATTTCAACCCCATTCCAGTTCTACCTGATAGCAAAGAAATGCTACCAGACGACATGCAGTTGCATACGTTAACATACCAATACGATGTCAAAATGGATGACACTTAGAGCGGTCGAATTTGGTCTCAATCCAACGAAAATGTTATTGTAATGATTCGCGAATGTATTATTTAATATTTTTTTGTCCACCTCCTTCCAGTACTACACCTGACAGCAAAGAAATGCTGAATATCAATATGTAATGGCACGATAGAAATAAAAGTTTTAGGGCCTCGGGGAAGATTATTCATGAAAACTACCCTAATTAAACACAACAATTATTTCTGAAATAGCGGACATTACTGACATTTACTCGAAGGACAAGTACATGCTTCTTATATAAAAGAACATGATTCTTATATAAAAGTAGATGATTCTTATATAAAAGTACATGATTCTTATATAAAAGCATATGATTCTTAAAAGTACATGATTCTTATATAAAAGTACATGATTCTTATATAAAAGTACATGATTCTTATATAAAAGTACATGCTTCTTATATAACAGTACATGATTCTAAAAGTACATGATTCTTATATAACAGTACATGATTCTTATATAACAGTACATGATTCTTATATAACAGTACATGATTCTAAAAGTACATGATTCTTATATAACAGTACATGATTCTTATATAACAGTACATAATTCTTATATAAAAGTACATGATTCTTATATAAAAGTACATGATTCTTATATAACAGTACATGATTCTAAAAGTACATGATTCTTATATAACAGTACATGATTCTTAATAACAGTACATGATTCTAAAAGTACATGATTCTTATATAAAAATAGATGATTCTTATATAAAAGTACATGATTCTTATATAACAGTACATGATTCTAAAAGCACATGATTCTTATATAACAGTACATGATTCTTATATAACAGTACATGATTCTTATATAACAGTACATAATTCTTATATAAAAGTACATGATTCTTATATAAAAGTACATGATTCTTATATAACAGTACATAATTCTTATATAAAAGTACTTGATTCTTATATAAAAGTACATGCTTCTTATATAACAGTACATGATTCTAAAAGTACATGATTCTTATATAACAGTACATGATTCTTATATAAAAGTACATGATTCTTAAAAGTACATGATTCTTATATAAAAGTACATTATTCGTATATAAAACCTCATACACTTATCATAATGAAAGCCGACACATATTTTTTTCACGAAACTTATATGAAAATGTGTGTGTGTTTTAAAACAAAATTAAAAAAAATGACTTTAATCTAATATGAAATTATATGACAATTAGCATATGAAATGTTTTATATGTAGAATCATATGTGGCTCCTTTTATATACGAATATTATGAGAGTCATATGAGAATACATGCGTATTCGTATTATACATGCCAACACATTCTTGTGTCATAGCGAGTTTTGGCCAATTCCGGTCATCCAATAACGACTGGATGAAAATATATCACAATAGCCGTGTGTGCCTTTAACCTTAACACAAATATGCAACCAATACAAATCAAGAATTCTGGAATGTAAAACAGCAACAATAAATGTTTTATTATATTGACAACTGCATCATTCCGAGGGATTGCGGGGTGCGTTCCGTGGCCGGGATAGTAAAGACGCTGCGTCTAAAACTGTCTCGCCTCTTACCGCTCGGGTTCGAATCCCACTGGGTGTTCGACTTATAAAGTAAGAAATTGTCGATTCTTTCGGATAGCGGGAGGTATACAGTACTGTTTTAGCTAGGAAAAAATAGGGTGGTCTGCCTCCACCACTAAAAAATCGACCGTCATATATGGCATAACATGTGCTAAAAATGGCGTAAAACACCATTCAAACAAACAATCACACTGTTTTACTTTTAACCGTATACCTTGACCCTGCGTGTCGTCCTCATTGTTATGCTTGACCACCACCACGACAAGGGCGACCCCCAGACCAATGGCGACCAACACCGACACTATCATTATGTTCATCGTCCATCGGTTTGTACGGTATTTTCTGAAACAAAGACACAACTACATAAAAGCTATTTGTATTTACTGAAAGTGGCTATTCCGCCAACAAAAGCCAAATTTTATAACATATGTACACCGTTTCTAAACCTACTGACGACGAGGTATATAAATAGTTTACCCATTTTGAGAATACAAACTCTATACACATAATATAAACGTTGTGCCAAACCCCAAAACTGGAGCGTCGAATTAAGAGTTACCAACTCATAATTCATTTTAGGCATATTCAATCACGAGTATTTTAAGAAACGGTGAATGAACTTTACTTTTAATCGGCACATATACAGTAGTATATGACCTAGAGTTTTAATAAACGGTTATGTAGTGTGATTTTTCCATTATTTTGGAGGGTTAGTTTGTTGAATGAAAGATGCAAATATACAACATGGGACCAGTCAATTGCTAAGTCGAACTGTCAATTGTAAAGGTACTGGAGGCGAATGAAAACCATCAGTGTGCTTTAGTTTCATATAAAATGTACATATGTGTGAAAATAAGCCGCATATTACCTTCGGTTAAAATTATTTTTGAACATGTTTGGTATGGAAAAAACTCAAGACACGTGGCCGGTGTTTGTTGCTAAACCATCAATATAAAGTCATCTGTGGTTTATAATGTTAACAGTAGTGGTTCAATAAAAGTGTACGTTGATCAAAAAAACAATAATTTATAAGAGCCTTAAGACATTCTGAAAATTATATAAAGTCATCTGGGGTTTATAATGTTAACAGTGGTTCAATAAAAGTGTACGTCGATCAAAAAAAATAAAAAAAATTATAGGAGCCTGAAGACATCCTGAAAATTATTATTAATGATAAGCTAACCGAGTCATCTAGTTTTCCAGACCAAACTATTTCATTAACAATATATAATTCCACGGACGGACCATGTGACCTAGTGTTGTGCAAATGCACATTGAATATGAAGCTCAAACATAGTATGAGGGTTTATTTCGTCTTTGGATCGACACCCATACTTCTTCCAGATCGCCTCTGGTCCCTTTAAGGTACATTGGATAATACCATTGCCAAATGTGTGGGTTCTGTTGTGTTTTTGTGTTTGTCTGTGCATTTGAAGATAAATAGTGTAGCACCACTAAATGTTAAAGTAACTATCCCGACAACAACAGGCAACTTTTACAAGTGTTGAAAATGACGTAAAACACCATACAAACAAAAAAACATGAGATGTATACCGTTTCTAAATCTACCGACGACGAGGTACATATATAACTTACATGGTTATATATGTACCTATATATAGATAGTGGAGTGCGTGGTCCAGTGGTAGAGCGCCGAACTCCTGATCGAGAGGTCGTGGGTTCGATCCTTCGTCGCGACCACGTTATTTATCCTTGAGCAATATAATTAATCCACATTGCTTAGTACTGGTTCTACCCAGGAAGCCATCGAGAGTGATTAATCTAAGTTGCAATAACTTGTTTCCCAATCGATGTAAAATAAATATGTTGAAACATAACTTACATATTTGAGGTTCCAAACTCTAAAGACACAATATGACCGACTTTTAACCAGCAAGGCCAAACCCCTAAACTGGACCGTCGAATTAAGAGTTACCAATTCATAATTCATTACATGCACATTACATTCAATCACGGGTGTTTTTAAGAACCCGTGAATAAACATATACTGTTAATCGGCACAAATACGTTAGTTTATGACCTTTATGACCCGGATAGGGTTTGGATCAACGATTGTGTAGTGTGATGTTGCCGTTATGTGATAAATGATAAAACTTACACTAAATGTTAAAACTTACACTAAATGATAAAACTTACCCTAAATGTTATAACTCTTACGCTAAATATTAAAACTGACGCTAAATGTTAAAAAAACACAAAACGCCAAATGTTAAAATAATAACAAATAGCATTTAGTTGAATCCGTTAAACGCTAGATGTTAAATGTTAATAATTGTGTCTGAAGTATGTAACGGTATGGACAGTAATTGAAGGAAAGTAATTAAATTGACTGTCTCAAAATTCCAAAACATGGTGTATTATTAGAGTCATACATGTAGAAAACAAGTCACACATCTTCATAGTGGGCCTGGGAACCGTTAAATTACAGTTTCCAGGAAATCATCCCGACGTCACGTTATTCCAGCAAGATAACGCCTGCATGAGGCCTGGAATTCACCAACCATTCTTCAAACTAGTCTTATACTTGAGCTGTCGTAATCAAATTTCTTTCACAAATATTCCAATGACCTTCAAAGATAAACAATCGCAGAAGTTGCTATTTATTAGTATTTATCATATTTACACACATCTGAGGTTGATTTGAACGTTTATACTTGAAAGTTATGGAAATATTTGTGTTTGGAATTTGCATACTTGGGCTTAAGTCTAAGAATATTCTCAAGAATGGTTGGTGAATTCAAGGCGGGCTGCAGAGGAAACACTCAGCTTGAGTTAGAAGTGACGTTAGCTTGCTGTTTTATTATACAATTCAATGTTCACTCATATAATGTATTAATACGACATAGAAAACCTGTTACTGCATGTCCTTACTTGCTGGCCCAAATTAGTTCTTTCTTTTAGACACGCAGGAGATTCATTGTTGTTATTCTATAAACATACGTGTGAAACCACCAAAACATCGTACGCCGAAGACATGTGGTCTTATAAATACGTCATGAAGACGTATATCGCCGAGAAAACCGACAGTAATTATCAGTTACTGTAAACCCCGAAAAACCAGACTATTAGACCAATAAATATATTCATATCTGAATTGCTGATGTTATTTTAATAAGACCAATTATCGACTCGCAGAACTTTGCGACTGTCAGTCATATCAGCGCTCGCGTTCTGTATTACGGGATGAACGTAAACCCTGAACAACGTTAATTAAATTGGAAGAAATATACTGAGACGCCCCAAATAATGTTTTGAGAAACTGACCTTTTGACCTTGGGTCAAACACCGTTATTGTCACCTGCAATGACGGTTTACAATGAAACAAGTTACTGGGAATTATATATAGAGAGAAATTAAGTTGATTGTAAAGAAAATTAGCGTTTTAATTATTGTATGTAGCAGGGTTAAAGTCAAGACTATACTAGATACATAACACGAGACGTTAATTTCAATGCTTAATAAACACATCAAAATTGCCATGTGTCCCTTTTAACATAATTCGAAGTTCAGAACACGTTGTTTTCGTTACCAAGTAGAGAATTGTTTTAAAATAAATATTTCGGAAATAGTTTCGAGATGTCGTTTTCAAAATGGTTAATACGTTAGTGTAAATTGCGGTGAAATTTGAAGAGGAAAAAAGGTTATTACTGCACCGAAAATGCGTTATTTTAAATAGAAACAAATTGATTAAGCCTTTTTGAGGGTTTAAATTTAACCTAATTAAAATGGAAATGTTATGCTGAAGCCTCCCATAAAATATAAATAAATCCTGTTTTTAAATCATTACGAGGTTCATGTATTACTTGACATACTATACAAGACATTTCTTGAATACATAATGCTTTCAAGGGACACACGGCAAGCTTGACGTATTTTTCAAGATTTAAAATTAGCACCTCAGTTTAGCAATTAAGCATATTTTTGACTTTAAGTAATGCAATAAAAGGTAATACAAATTTGGAGAGGTTTTTTTTCCGTTATTCTTACTTCGCCTAAATAAATATTATTTGTGCAATATAACTAACAATTAGTAATATGAAAGAACAATTTGCATCAAATAAATATTTGCGATTATGCAAATTACCGCGAGTTTAAAACATAATCACGACTGCCGTGTGTCCCTAAACTAGAGTTTCGTGTACAGGTATTAAATGCTGAAACTACATATATTATTTGACAAGTATTGGCATCACACGCAGGTACACTTACACCTTGGTGTCCGTCTCTTTTTCCATTTTAACAGATTTGTTTGCTTTTTGTTTTGCTCAATTAAAACCTTTAACGCAAATTATCACACACATTAAGTTAACATTCCAAGGTGTTAGCACCCAACGTTAGGTCCACCCAGCTTTATCACAGTGAGGTAAGAACAAGCTGCGAGTCGACTTCTTGATAAACCGCGAGTCAAAATTTACGCCTCAACAGTGTTGAAGAGATATGGGGTAGATATCAAAACACGATCAAGTGATTTATATATGCATATAAGTCTTTCTTTTGTAAAGAAACTAACCCGCCAAATAACGCCAAAATTACGCTACAAAACAGTGTATCAAACTCTGTACATGTGTACAGGTTATATATTAATGCATATCTGCAGATTAAAAGTATAGGATTTTTCACAGTTTCTTAAAATACCCGTGATTGCATATGAGTAAAATGAATTACGAGTTGGTAACTCTTAATTCGACGGTCCAGTTTTGGGGTTTGGCTTGGCTGGTTAAAGCCGTTTATATGTGCCTATAGAGTTTGGATTCTTAAATTATGTAACTATATAGAAACTTCTTAGTCAGTAGAAATAGAAACGGTGTACGTCTGTTGAAAAGTTTAGGTGTTGTTGGTGGGACAGCTACTTTAATATTGGACACAGTGTATTACTGTAATTACGGGCCTGCCATAAATATGTTCTGACAAATCTTGACTTTAATTCTTTATTTTCTGGGATCATTTAAATTATCTTCCGTGATCATATATGTACTTCTTCAGAGTCACACATCTCTTACTGACACAGACAGTAAATTCAGTTAAATTAATGCAAATTCGGGTTGTTGTACGAACGATAAGTAAATCAGGGGATGTGACTTACCTGGAAATTTGGCGTGATTTTCTCCATTTAGAAAGATGTTTTTAAGAGAAAAACGTTCATTAAAATGTATGCTTTAGGTATAATTGAATTAAGCAATGATTTTAACATACAAAAAAGGAAAGTCTGTCCCTTTTGTAGACAATTGGGAAAATACAGAGTTATTTGGCAATTAGGAAGAGGATTTAAATAGGTTAAAAAAACTCTGTATTCCAATTATATTAGAAGGCTGGAAATTATTCTCTGGACCGACGGAAAAATCAGAGACTATATTTTCCCCCGAAATTGTTTAAAGATATGTTATTCAAACATAGTGCTTTACACCCATTAGTTTAAATGACAGTAGTACATACATACAAACATGACATACATACAAGTTCCAATTAATGTCAATCAGTATAATTTATAAGTGAGTTTTAAGATCTTCCGTATATCTATACTATAATATTATATTGATAACTATTTTTAAGTATGTAATTTTTTTACAGCAATTAGACATGGGAATTATTTTGGTGAAAGTTTAACTGTGTGGAATTGTTCATAATTAAATGTCATATTTAAACTTTTTAACATCTAACACAAAATAAATTGAAAGCTAACCTGGAGCTTTCGTCCTAGTACCTATTAACATCGCTCACTCAAGTGGTGTTAATCCCCAGTAGGCTAATCTCTTGTCTGCTGATGATGTCCTTAGTACTAGGAATAAAGCTCCAGGTTAGCTTTCAATTTATTTTGTGTTGGATATTAAAAAGTTTAAATATGACATTTAATGGGAATTATTGCTAATTTTAAAAACAGTTCTCATGAATGACAATTCCTTCCAACTTTCCCCAATTTTTCTCCGTAATAAGACAAAAGAACACTTGCATATTTGCAAATCATTTTTAAATATGTGTAACGTTAAAGGCAAATTATTTTCACAGACTATATTTCTTTTACTTTTAGCCAGTAGATTTAAACCTATAGTAGAATAACGACAAGAGAAAACTTGAAAACTACCAATGTATAAAACGTTTAATTGTATGCTTAACAGTGAATTAGTGGATTCAAGCAATGAAATAAAAGCGGTATTTCATACGTGTGAAATATAGTTTTATTTTTTCACTGCCGGAACTACTTTTTTTCAATATCAGTTTTTATTTGTTTAGAAAATAACTGTTTACTATATATCATTCTACTTTAAATGGTCTAACTAAAAACATAAGCTATAGTTTTTAAAAGTGGTCAAGTATTTCAGAATTGTTTTCATCTTCATTGAAAAATTTCAGTTGGTCATTTTTTTCATATTCATTTGTTTAAAGTAAAAACAATACCTGATTACTAAATCGAGGTGCTAATTGTAAAGCATAATACATACTTTAAAGTACTATCCCGCCAACAACAGCCACATTTCCCAACATATTTACGCCGTTTCTAAACCTACTGATTATGAGGTTTATATATAACGTGCACGTTTTCAGAATCCAAACTCTATACGGCTTTAACCAACCAAGCCAAACCCCAAACCTGTTATTAACTCATAATTTATTTTACGCATATTCAATACCGGATATTTTAAGAACCAGTTAATAAACCTATATTTCTAATCTGCACAAATAAATTATTATATCACCTGAACACCTAGATAGAGTTTTGATAAACGGTTTAGTAGTGTAATATTTTAGTTATTTGGCGCGTTAGCTTCTTTAAGATCGCCGTGTCTCCCTGCATTAGTAATATAAATAACTCATTTTTGGCCACGACTGTAATATGAAGATTGTCGATGCATATTACAAACGTTGTGGTTCCTTTTTCTTTACTTATCTCTCTAGAAACTGAAACGCGTGGGTCACTACGCCGTAAGGAAAGATATGAATAGTGGGTATCATAATTAGAACTTAGTATGTCAGTACACATGGGGTTGGAGGCTTATAGTATACCATACGGTGTATGATAACGAATGACCGTAATCATGTTATTAAAATTTAATTTCTACTACATACATGCCGTTGACATGAATGACGGAAATGTTACGACCGATTTTTAGCAGGGTGGTACGTACGACCCTAAGGTGCTTCTCGAGTCGAAATTTAAGAAAATGCCGCTATTTAATATAGATGTATATTATGCCCCCGAAGGGTGGCATATAGTAGTCGTACAGTCCGTCAGTCAGTCCGTACAATCGTGTCCGGTCAATAACTCCGACATTCCTGGACGTATTTTCAAATAACTTGGCACAAATGCTCACCACAAGAAGAAGACCTGTCGCGCGGAAAATTCAGGTACTTGGCTCCAAGGTCAAGGTCACACTTAGAGGTCAAAGGTTAAAACCACTTCGGGGGCATTTGTCACTTGAAACAGACATTTCTTGTTTATACATATTTTTGTTCATAAGTAAATATATAAGAAGATAGTTACGGTAGTAATATGTTTAATGCGAATACATACACTGCATTTGTTTTTGGGTCGGAGGACATAGAAATAACCAGTCCATACGTCCGAAACAAAACTTCTTGTTTGCATAATCTCATTCGTTTTTTAGCAAGATTAAATTGTTTGTGATCGACTATGTGATCGACTATGGACTCTAATGTGGTGACAATGGTGACAATGGTGTGTCCATTGTCTTTGCTTCTTAGTCAGCTATTATACCCATGCACGCTTCGGTGAAAGGGGGTTATATATGAATCACCTTGTACGTCCGTCCGTACGTCCTATATTTTAAATGCACAACTCATTTTGGACTCATTTTGGACTTTTGTACCTATCGCGATGAAACTTTAAACATATCACTACTATCACGGGAACGAATTAAGAGTGCGAATATATTATTTGTATCATAGTGATGTCCGCTTGAGCTTTTAATTTCTAAGGATATAAGCCTGCGTACTCAACCCGTTCTCGGGTATTGCGCCAATTTCGATGAAACTTCGCACATATAATCACTGCCATATATCTACACGGAGCTGCACATCCATCATGCAGTCATGTATTACATTTGAAAAATATTCACATGTGCAATGATTCTTCGTATGGTGTTTTTTTCCAAAAAGTTAAACGGTCTTGAGTATGGTTTCTTTGAGTTTGAATTACAGCCATGCGCAGTTAAGCAGTCTAGTTATTCAACTGTAGACTTGGCTAGCTATTATAATTGGATAAGGCGTGAGTGACTCGCCCAAGGTCACCGCCGTCTGACTTACCGAAGGTCACCTCCGTATCCATTGCCCAAGATCACCTCCGTCTGACTTTCCCAAGGTCACCTCCGTATGGATTGCCCAAGGTCACCTCCGTTTGACTTTCCAAGGTCACCTCCGTATGGATTGTCCAAGAGAGAGAGAGAGAGAGAGAGAGAGAGAGAGAGAGTGAGAGAGAGAGAGATTACTATGGTGGAGATTGCCCAACCTCACCTCTCGTTTGTAATACTATACTCCAGTGCATGGACTCACCGGCACTAATATTCATCAGTGTGTTTTGAGTCTAAGAATCAGACGCAAATATTAGGTTTGAACTCGGACTCTAGCCAATTTAACAACAAAAAAGGGTCTGTTTTTCAGGCTCAACACTTTAGTCCGAAAATAATATGTTTACTACCAGGCAGTCTCAATATCTCAGATGTGAGTCCTGATTCTCAATATCTCAGATGTGAGTCTCGATTCTCAATATATCTCAGATGTGAGTATTGATTCTCAATATATCTCAGATGTGAGTCCTGATTCTCAATAACTCAGATGTGAGTCCTGATTCTCAATAGCTCAGATGTGAGTCCTGATTCTCAATATCTCACACGCGAGTCCTGATTCTTAAACTTAAACATATTGATGAATATATGCAGGCTAACGTTCCCTCTCCGACGGACAAAACAGTATACGCAAGATCACAAGTCACAAGGTCATAAGTCTTATAATATACGGCACGAACCCGCAAACCTTTGACTACGATGCAATAAAGCTACCACAATATCACATCAGACCAATTGCCAAACTGTCAATTTATACATTAGGATATTTGTCTTTAAATATGAATATTTAATTGCCTTAATTGCCTTAATTAATGTTGCTTTGTATTGGTAAAATAAGAGGTAAAGTTAAGTCATGTAAAATGTAAAGTGACTTAATAAACAATTAACAACAAACAAATATATCAACAAGTTAATGGCATGTCAATAATGTATAACTCTTTGCAAAATTGACATTTGCTACAAACATAAAAAAAGAAACAACTGAAATCTGATTTCATTTCGATTTGAATAAATGAAGAAAAATATTTCACATAATATTTAACAAAAGTAATTAATACTGAATAAACTAAACATGGTTTAAATCACAATTGCTCTTAAGGTGAATGTTTACCTCACTCTGCGACCTTTGCTGTTATGAATGTGGCATGGTCGTCACATTGGCCGCGATTACAGCGCACCGGCTGCAGCCTAGCAACGTACGGGTGGGTGTGTGGGAGGAGGTGGGGGATAAGGTGGGAGAGGCGGCATCCGGCACATAAAACAAGAGTGCATTTGTGTGTTCAATTGTATTTATACTTGAGATGTCACGTTGATGCCAATGGTCTAACGGAATGTTAACAATTATTTAAAGGGAATGTAGCGATACAGCCAATCCATCTTTATTATTAAGAGTTCTGAAAATCTTGAATAAGGGTGAAAGAATTATCAAAATCGGATGGTAAACAAAGAAGATATGATCATTTGAAGTTTCTGTTTCAACAGATATGGAAGCGGCCATTTTGAGAGCTTTGACATCACGGTTCTAAATGACCATATATGGAATATTTATAAATTTGAAAATTTACACAATTACAGGGGGAAATGACAGCAATTGCATGAAAAAAAAATATAATACTTAATGGCAATAATGTTTTATATGACCAGTAAAATTGTTTGCATTCATTTGCAATGATTTTCTTCGTTTTAAACGATATTTATCAATATTCCATATATGGTAATATGGAACTATGACGTCATAGTTCTAAAATGGCGGCTCCCATATCCGTTTTAGAACAAACTTTAAATGGTCATATCTTTTTTTTTATCATCCGATTTTGATAATTCTTTCACCTTTTTCCAAGTTTTCCAGAACTCTCAATAATAGAGCTTGTTTGGCTGTGTCGCTACATTCCCTTTAATGTTAACTAACTGTTTAACAACCTATTGTGATCGATACTGCAGTTGAATTTGGTAAAATAAACAACAGCAAAGAACAATCGCTAAAGGTGATGAATATCCCCATTTTTTTGGAAATATAAAGTCTCAGTAAAACAACGGCCTATACTTCTGTAAAAAATAATTCAGAAACGAAAACGTTTGATGCAGAGACACGTCATATCATCACGTGTGAACTGTGTGCCAAGTCCATGAAAACTTTCGAAATGAAAGCCACATGACGTTCATTATACAATATCAGAGTGGAAAAAGCTAAGTACTTGAAAACAAAGGGCCATAATTCCGTAATAAATTTTGCATTCAACAATGTGTGATACAGAGGGACATAAAGCCATCAGTTATTATGTGTATAAGTTGTTTGGGAACGTTCCATTCGAAACCGTTTAAGATATGCTATCGGACATTATACAACAAAATTGTTATGTGTATATGAAGTTTGGGAATAATCCATTTGAAACTGTTTGCAAAATGCAAGTAATACAATGTGTTACGTGACGTGATGCGACAATGTGTTACGTGACGTGATGCGACAATGTGTTACGTGACGTGATGCGACAATGTGTTATGTGACGCGACGTGACGTTACGGACAGCGCGGCGATTCCTTATAGCGCCCACTTCACTTTGTGAAGCGTGGGGTATAATAAGTACTTAGTATGTTATGGTCAATTCTCCCTTCAAACGCATACGCTGTTGTTTATGTTATAAAAGTTAACGACAAAATCAATAATATTTTTTTGTTTATAGAAGACATATGTAAAAAGGTGTAAAGTACGTTTAGTCCGTTGCAGGGGTATCAATATGTAATGCCTTTTACAGGAACCCGCAATAGTTAGTGCATACAAGAATTAGAAACCATTTAATGTATATTAAGGACATTCGTAAGACCACTGGCAACAGAGGGACATCTCAAGTATTATAAATAAAATAGAAAGTACAAATGCATACCCGTTTTGATTTGCCGATGTCTGCCGTTTTTCCTCTAGCCAGTGCGTTGCTAGGCTGCTGTCGTCATCGTGGCCGGTGCGTTTTGACGGACTAGTGTGATGTTGATTTAACCATGTGCATCGTTACGTTCATCGTCGCTTTTTTACAATCGTTAATATGCAATTGTGTTACCCCACTCTGAATGCGGCACAGCGACCCAGACCGTGCATCGTTAGATTTCGTTTGATAGTGTGTTAAATTAGAACGTTTTTTTTTTATCCCGCTTTGAACTTGCGTTTCGGTGATTCAAATCGTGTGCATGATCATTACAGCCGGTTAATTGTAAATGTTTTACCACTCTCTCGAGTACGCATCACGGTCAAACCTTGTGCGTCTTTATGTGTTTCTGATACAACCGGTTTATTGTAAATGTTTTATTACACTCCGAGCACGACAAGCGTTTGCGTTCCTTGACGTCAGATACATTCCGACTATCACCACCTCGATTTAAACCTCCAACATCTTCTTCCGGTTCCGCTTCAGTATCACTCGGAACGTTTCCTTTCCGACACTCAGTCTTTTTTGTTATATGTCTGATGTAAGTCGCAATTAGTGCGTATGACCTTTTACAAAAAGGGCACCGGAACGCTTTCACGTCTGAATGATCGTTCTCCATGTGCGTACTCAGAGACTGAGCACTCTCGTATGATGATCTGCAAACGGCGCATGTGTATTTCTCCGTATGTGTCTTTGTATGGCAAAGAAATGACTTATGAGTAGGGAATTTACTCCAGCATTTTATGCACTCAAAATCTTTCCTTACGCTGTGAGTTTTCAAGTGATATACCAATCCGCCGCGAGTAAAGAATTTCTTCTTACACTGGGTACAGGCATATTCTGGCTGTTTAGACTTGGCTATATTTGATTCGTCTTTTCTCTTGCTGCCTTTATGCTGTGATGTCATGTGTCTGAATAAACGTACTTCTGATGTAAATGTTACAAAACACACATTGCATGTTAGATCCACAGCTTCCGGTTCCGCTTTATCCGGGTCATCTTCAATGTCGCCATTTTCATAGTGACGTTTCATGTGCGCTTTTAAATGTTTCTTCCAAATGAATGCCAGCTTACATACTCTACACTCTATCATTCTGCGGGTGAAACATGGTTTAGTTTTCTTTAAATCTCCATGCACCGTTTTAAAATGTTTTGTAAGCGCGTAATTTGCTTTAAATGTCATAGGGCAATCCTTACAAGCGTACGGACGCTCACCTGAGTGCACTTGCTGCACGTGTCGCTTTAAACTATAGGCACACCTCAGATCTAAACCACATATTTCACACGTCCTCGGCTTTCCTCCGGAGTGAACAATGAAATGTTTGGCAAGAGCACCGCTTCGTTTAAATGTCATGGCACACACAGAACATTTAAATGGGCGCTTGTCTGAATGAGCGGAACTGTGGCAGACAAGCTGATGTTTCAGAAGGAATGCCATTGAACATATCTCGCAAACAAATGGTTTATATCCAGAATGAATTTTCATGTGCATTTTTAAGACATGTTTCTTTTTAAATACTTTTTGACATATACCGCATGTATACACGTTTGATCCTTTGATGACGTCGCAGGTGTGCGATAACAACTTCAACTCAGATTCAAAGCGTTTTTTACAAAGTTTACAGTGAAATGTATAAAAACTCGTTATGCTTCGCCTACACAAGTGGGTTTGAAACAATCTCTGACAGTCAAATACTACAAAACATTTCTTACACTGAAATATTTTTACTTCTGCAAGAACACCGCCTTTATCGGCTTCTTCTTGGATGTCCAAATCCAAATTATTAACATCTAACATGTCACGCATTACGCCTTCATCTACTTCTTCTGTTATTTCCAGATCCAATAGACTGACAGAAGATTTGTCGTAGGTGATGTCATTCTCTTCTTTCTTTACCTTGATATCGGGATCCAGTACACCACCATTTGACATTTCGTA
Organism: Cyrtodaria siliqua; assembly: GCA_037043455.1. NCBI lineage: Eukaryota > Metazoa > Mollusca > Bivalvia > Adapedonta > Hiatellidae > Cyrtodaria > Cyrtodaria siliqua. The sequence goes on along the minus strand of JAWPHD010014686.1, from coordinate 22,038 downwards.
ATTGGCGGTGACTTCAACTACGTTTTTGTTGATCTTACGATCCGGAACACTGACATTAGGCATTGCATTCATATCGCCTTTGTATTCCTCTTCTTTTATATCTGATTCTACAGTAATGTTGTCCGTTATGCCTGCATCAAACATTTCACTGTAGCCATCTTCACTTACTTCTTCCTTCACTTCTACAAATCCACTAAAACTGTCTTGTTCCATAACTGAGTGGATCTACAACCTGAAATATGGCACAATAAAAGTTCTGTTTTACTAATTCAATACTAATAGAAAGAGGGCGCTGCAGTACTCAAAGACAGTTCATATTAGAATATATCTACCTCATCAGAGGAAGATGAATGGTTAAAACAAATCCCATCAGATATTGCACCATCAAGACTCGAACCCATGTGGAAGTAGGTCGGTGGTGGGGGCTGGGGTGGGGGCTGGGGTGGGGCTGAGTTAAAGCACAATACTTTATCCAACTTAGAAACCGGTGCAGCTTGTGACGGATAGGAAACGTGGGTAGTATTAAACATCTGTCGCAGGATTTTGTTTTGTTTTGTAAATGCAACGTTTAGAATAGTATTTTTCATCATTTAACTCGGCTTTGTCAAAATACAAAATTAAGAATCATTTTAGTGGTTGCTATCCTTTATTCCAGTTACAAATCACAATACGGCAATTACTTAGGTTTACTCGTCAACTCTGTTGTTGTTGTTACTCTGTTTTGTACGTTGTCCTTCTCATCGACCTATGTATCAGTCCTTCCCCTCTCTCTGGGGCGGCTCTAAATGACATAAACAACGTGATGATGAGCCCTTAAAGGGATACATGGCAATCTGGAAATTTGCATATTTCAAACTGTTGACGATATTGCATCAATAATATATATAACCTATAGGGAAGAATAAGAGGAAATAATGAAAAATGAAAATTCAAACTTTTAATTAATGACTTGCAATCAGTTTTAAAGCCAAACTGATATTGTATTAATAAATCAAGACATTATGTTAATACTTGATAAAACTTCCAGATTGCAATGTGTCCCTGTATTTCAGTTCTGGTCAATACTTTTACTCCTTTTTTCTTTTTCTTTTTGGATTCAGTTTATAGATATTCATATCAAGAATAATATGTTTATTACTTTGTAATCTGCATTAATGAACAAGCACCTTAGACACATTGTTATCTGTGCAGTGCAAATTGCACGCCTGCTACACGCACTCCTGGTACATCTGTCTGTTCCACGGGTGGAGAATCCGGTACAGCATTAGTGGAGCCAAAGATAAAAAATGGTATGCATACATTGTTGTTTCGCAATTGGTTTACAATGGCTGTTGATGTCGCTAAATTTCTGGTCACTGATTGGTCAGTTAGTTTTGATGATGCTTTATCAAAATTATGAATTGAAAGAACCTTACAAACAAATTTAATGAGAAATTACAGTAACATTGTCACAAATAGAAACTATACATTTGAAAGGGACACATGCCAATCTTGAAGTTTTTATCAAGCATGAAAAGTGGCGTCTCGATTTATTAATCCAGGATATTTTTTTTTACTGTAAACCTCATTGCATACATGTAAATAAAGTGTTGAGTTTTCATTTATGTCTTATTCAACGATAGGTTAAAGTAAATTTTTGGTGCAATAAATTCATTACTTTCATATCTGGTTATTAGTAACAAATGTACGAGATGTTAAGATAAGATAAAGAGTAGGCGAAAATAAACGGTGTATTCGGGGTTTATCCTCAATCTCTTTATGAAAAATCAAATGTTTGTCCTTAATTAAATATATTCATTGTGGTGTTCTAAAATCAGTCAGCACCAAAGAAGATGCATAGCTGCACACAACGACAGAACGTATTTACATGTAAAAACAATTTCTAATAATTGAACAAATGCAAGTTATGCATAACACCAGTTTTTAAAATTATCAAGATTGCCGTGTTTCTCTTTAATTAAGTTCAAAATCAATCAAGAGTTAGAACGAGTTCTAGGTCATATACCACTACTGCATTTCCCATAGGCCTCCATTATAGCCTTTTGGCCTACAACCCCTATTCCTATATCCGAATGGATGATAAAACCAAACCTTTTTTAAATACCTATCTTAGAGACACTCAAAAATGACCAGCAAATTAGGGATAATCTGATGCTTTCAGCCTCTAATAGTTCACTGAAGGTGGCCACCCCCAGAATGGCAGTAAAGAAATTTTACTTTTTGCAAATATACTCTCAGTAAAACTGTATCCATAAAAATGCAAATTTCAGTCAAAATATCCTAAATCAACATGTTTTATGATGGAAACATAATATTTTGATGTTTTATGGGGATTTGTTATGATTTGGGGAATTTAATCCAATCAGAACCTACCTTACAATCTGACTATACTTTTCTACAAAATATGAGGGCTTTAAAGGGCTTTGGCTGATGTCAAATTCATGTGATTTTTACGAGAATCTTGACATATCTCGACAACCGTTCCAATCTTTTGTTTAAAATAAAGTGATTTTGAATTGATTTCATCAAAAACGTGTGATTTTCAACCAGTTGAAGGAAGCTCTCTTGAAAATCATTTCTACTGAAAAATGATATTTGTGATTTTTAGGGCTCAAAATAGCAGATTTTACCATAAAAATCAGTGCTCACAGAAACAATTATTTTAAGAGACAGACCCAGGGCTTGTTGCTTCTGAAAATCGACAGGCCCTCAGGGGCGTACCTGGGCTTACGCACATACGCACGTGCGTACAGGCTATTAAAGAAGCAAACAAATAAAAAGGGCTAAAAATGAGAAAATGCAATAAAAACTGAAGGTATAGGGGTGTTAGGTACATTTGTGAATCCAAAACTCGATGGTGCGTATACTTAAATTAGCCCCAGGAACGCCCCTGGCCCTGAATTGAAATGGACAGGCCCTGATTCTGAAATGGACAGGCCCTGCTTTAAAATGGAAAAGTCCAATAATTTTTTTCTTATTGGAAATGTGTCTTTATTCACTGTTATAGCACACATTTGTTACGTATGGTATGTATTAATCCAACTCAGAACCTCCTCTAAAAAAATTCGCTACCACTTTATGCTCCCTAGTCAGCGGACTTATTTATCACTTGACTTCGTTTAAAATACGTTAGAATAGAATATTAGTTTACATAGTAATTTATCACCGATGCAGATGAGAGTACTAACACTTTTGCCAAACGATAATAATCAGAGCCGACTTGGGGAAACTGGGACTGAACTTGGAGCCAAATGTTTAATCATTTTTTATTAGACTGTCAGGGCCTAGACTAGAATTCATTTAAAAGTAGTATTCCAGGAACTCCTTACACCTTAAATAATGAATAGAAATATACTTTACAGCTGTATTTATACATATTTTTTATTTCGTTTTCTTTCAACCAACATGTATTTGTAAAGAACAGTTTTTCTCATTCGATTATGTAAAAAAAAAAACACGAAATTATGTACCATCCGAACTACCGTATTCCGTTGAGAACATTACAGAAGCTGTACATAAATTTAATAAAGAGATTCCACCCAAGCCATAACAGGTTGAATGTTTTCAACATCTTCTCGGAGGTGATGATGTTATTGCCAATTTGCCTATTGGTTACGGCAACAATTTGCCTGTTGGTTACGGCAAGAGTTTGCTGTACCAAGCATTACTTAGTGTATCGCCATTTTGTAATCACATGACCTCAGTTATCGTCACGTGATTTGTGTGGTGGCAGGGATGGTTGTGTCGCAAGACGCTACAAATCACCGAAGCATTGTGGTGTAGTGGTTATAGCGTCTGCCTTGCATTCGGGAGGTCGTGGGTTCGAGTCCCCTGACCGCGTCATACCAAAGACTTTAAAAATGACAAGCAAATAATGGGTAGTGCTACGACTGATTGACCAGTGTCAGAATAATGTGACTGCGGGGTGGGGGTATCATGTCTACTACGGCGTGGTATTCCAGTGTGGCAGCACTATATAGAAACCATGGAGTTCGCTGCTTCAAGTAGACATATCATCACATCACACAACAACACAGAGATAAAAGTCCAGACAGTGTGCCTATAATCGTCGGGTAGGATGCCTGTCGTAGGTGGAGGGACTACAATGCTTAGAAAAACACACACAAACAGACGCTACAAAACCAATAAGAACCAAATCTACGCTCATTCGCATATCATAATTTGTAGACTGTATCCCTAAAATTGATACCTTATTCAAGTAGTAGATGACCCATAAAATGCCCGTATACCAATTTTACTGCGTCCCTGGTATTCTCACTAAAATACAGTTGTTTAATAAACAGAAAAATGACGTTAATACACAGTCCGGAAAGCTAACTAACTTGAGCACCTTACTATACTATATTTCGAAACTGTATTCGAACTGGTTTAAGGACGATGTCAAATAGTATTATACATACTTTATTATAGTATATTTCGACAGGGTCATTCGAATACAGACCCTGATTTCGAACTGGTTAAGTATGATGTCAATGCACACATTATATTATATGCACACATTATATTATATTATGAAAATGGATTCGAACAGGTTTAAGGATGATGTCGATTTCACATCTATATAATAATATACTACGACATGGATATATATATGCATGCATATTTGTATTTCTTGAATACCGAATAAGGTTATCCGCGCTTTACATGAACTTTGTCTGGTGTCCTGTAATAAATGTTCACACTCACTGTATTTGTAATAATTATATACTGGGAAAATACTATAGTATACTACGCAAATGAATTCAAGATGATTTAAGGACGATGTTTACTTCACACACTTTATAATAATCAATAATAAATGGAAAATATAACTGTAGTGTACAATGCCACAGATAAGTTTACCTGCACAGCCTGTTATTTACGTCAAGGGTGCAAAAGCAAATGGCCAAACGATGATTAAGGGCGGTAACCAATGAATCTTGAACGTTTCGACCCCAAGACATTTCAACCCCACGCATTACTTGGACGTTTCGGCCCTAAAGACATTTCAACCCCAGGACGTTTCAGCCCAAGGACGTTTCACCCCCAGGACGTTTCAACCCCATGTAATGATTATTATGTATAAACGATACATGTTTTGTGAATATAAACATAATATGCTGAATTGAATTTTAGCATTTAAGTGTTTGTAATCTATTGTTTCAGGTTTTTGTATATATCAACACAAAATATCAATTAAAATGTTTTATATACAATTTCCTCTTTCCAGATTTCCATAAATATACAAATATACAAGACAATGAAAAGTTTTAACATTTATTCTAACACGAACTCCGCAGTCTTTCATATACACAAAGAAGAGAGACAGCTGTATATCATTCTACGATAAAATACAGCTGTTCCATTAATTCCCCGCGTATATTTCATCCGTTGGAAGCGTTACATGACGTCACTTGGTAAACATACGTCACGAACACAAACTCAACAGTAATTTTAATGAAATGTTAATTACAACAAACTTGCCATGCTCCCAAACCATGCACACCCACGATATAAACCCATCATATGCATCAGTACACATAACTTTAATAAGCATCTTGAACAAGCTGAGAACGTTTGACGTCATACTGCGCAAGCTATATGACGTAAGCAATGACTTAATTGTTTGTCACGTGACTAATAATGTATTGAAACGCAGAACTGTGCATACGGGGGCGCCCAATGGAACAGCCTGTAAACATAGCAGCCTGATTACCTTGACCTCCGAGATCATATATAGTGCCCCAATAATAGCGTAAACAATGGGGTTGTTGTTGTGTTAGAATCGAAATAATAAATACGTACCTGTATTTTATCGGTGAATAAAATACAGTTAGTCGTTCGGATGCGAATAATTTAAGTCACTCGTACTAACGCACTCGTGATTTAATTACTACGCATCCGAACTCCTAGCTGTATTTTATTCACTGATAAAACACAGGTACATATTTATTATTTCTTAAGTAATAATTAACTTTAAGAAAGAAAAAAAGAAAAACGTGCACGCACACTCTCTCTCTCTCTCACACACACACACACACACACACACACACACACACACACACACACACACACCATATATAACAACAAAACTATTCTATAACATGAAAAGGTAAGCATAATAGATATATACACAGACGTTATTTCCTCTTTCCTGATTTCCATAAATATACAGATATACAAGACAATCAAAAGTATTACTTGTAATTAATTTGCACACACACACACACACACACACACACACACACACACACACACACATTCTATAACATGAAAAGGTAAGCATAGATATATACATAGACGTTATTTCCTCTTTAATATACAGATATACAAGACGATCAAAAGTATTACTTGTAATTAATTTGTACACACGCACGCACGCACATAAAATAACATAATCCTTATGTAGTGCTGGAACCGAGTGCAATGATCTAGTGGGTGTTCATGATGGCAGCGTCATCCTCTGATAGGCCTGGTAACGAGATCGAATACAATGATCTACTGGGTTTATAAACTGCCAACGGACTTCAGGAAGTCCTCAACTGTTAGTCATGGTCATCATACTGGTCCCAGAGGTTCATGATGGCAGCGTCCATCCTATGATAGGCCTGACGACGGTAACGAGAGCGCAGTCTCAGTGATCAGTTGGTACTGGATGGTGACGAGTTTCGCCTCCCTCAGTAGCAGCGGCAGGAGGACGTACAGCTGCAGCTGAGGTCTCCCAGCCTTGTAGTTGAGGCGACGGTGCCATCCTGAAATAATAATAAATAATAACAAATAATTAATAATAGTAATTATAAGATAATAATAGTAAGTATTTGATGATGATGATTGTGGTGGTGGTGGTAGTGACGATGATGCAGATTTAAACTTTAAAAGTATATCAGCTGCAACTATAAACGCTTGTCATATTCGTATCATTAATTTCGACGTTATTCATATCTTGAAGAAAAATGTTAACATTCATCTTACCTTCTGTATCATTATTGGTGCGGATAGTCTGACGGTAGACGGACCACTCAAATCCAAGTTGGATTACATGTAAAAGAAACCCTTAACAAAATCGACGTTGTTAATGCGTTCCTTGGTGCCAACAGTAACATGATTAAAATAGACCGGTTTTATGGTACGATATTTAGGTGCATACATTGGGTGTGGTTAAAATATGTAACAGTGAAAACATAAATTAATTATATAATATGAATGCTTCAGCGCCAGTTTCTGTCACAGATTTGATTTTGTTTGATTTTGCATATATAACTGCCAACATGTATATACGTTCTTGTTTTGTTTGTGTAATTACGTTGTAATTGTTTATCTGTCATTGTTGTTTATATAATATGTGAATCTCCTATATGGAGGAAATAAGATTCTAACACGACCTCTGCAGTCTTTCATATACACAAGGAAGGGAGACAGCTGTATGTTATTCTACGATAAAACACAGCTGTTACATTAATTCCCCGCGTATATTTCATCCGTTGGAAGCGCCACGTTACATACGTCACTTGGTAAATATACGTGACGAAGACAAACTGATCAGTAATTTTAATGAAATGTTAATTACAACAAAATTGCCATTCTCCCAAACCGTGCACATGCCCGAAATAAACCCATCATATGCACATGTACATATAACATTAATAAGCATCTTGAACAAGGTGAGAACGTGTGACGTCATACAGCGAAAGCTATATGACGTAAGCAATGACTTAATTGTTTGTCACGTGAAAACTAGTGCATTGAAACGCAGAACTTTGCATACGGGGGCGCCTAATGGAACAGCCTGTAAACATAGCAGCCTGATTACCTTGACCTCCGAGATAATATATAGTGCCCCAACAATAGCGTAAATAATGGGGGTAATTGTTGTGTTAGAATCGAAATAATAAATACGGACCTGTATTTTATCGGTGAATAAAATACAGTTAGTCGTTCGGATGCGAGAAATTAAATCACTCGTTCTAACGCACTCGTGATTTAATTACTACGCATCCGAACTCCTAACTGTATTTTATTCACCGATAAAACACAGGTACTTATTTATTATTTCTTAAATATTATTATTATTCGACCACAAGGAAGAACTTGAATAAGAAGGAAAAACGTGAGTACGAACAAGAATAAAAAGATGGAAAAAAGAAGAAAAGGGAGAAGATCGAAAACATATACTTTTAATTAGAACTAACCTGTATCACAGTTGCGATGGGTCCACAAACTACAAGAAGCGCACTCAGTTGCATGTTGTCTGGGCCTAACATCCATCCCGCAAGAAACACACAACGTGGACATAGCAATTTAACAATTACACTTAGAAATCCGATACTATACTCATTTATAATTTAATTTTCAAAAGAAAATATTAAAATCAATTGCGCAACAGAAAATAACTTTATATTCGATGCAGCGTTAAGATGATGTGATTTGTAACAAAATATTACTACATTATATACCAAAAGTTTGAATGCAATTAAAGATCTTTTCGCAGTTTTTTGGTTGAACGTTTTATGTTTGCTACCTACCGGACCTTTGAACTCAAGAACGTGCTAAGAAAACGCGCTAATCAAATTTTAATAATTAAATTTTCTTGAATTTTAATTAATTATGTGCTAATTATTGGCGTAGCAAAACTTACAAATTGTCATACAAAGGAGATATGGCATGGATTATAAGGTAGAATACACAAATCAATTCTTTTCTTTACTTCAATTTTTTATTGTAAACTATATAAATGGTATTACAAAATACAATAATACGATAATACATTCAAATAAAATAACATTATTATTTGGGGTCGAAATGTCCAAGAGCTTGTGGTTGAAACGTCCTGGGGTTGAAATGACTCAAGAAATTGCATAGGGTCGAAATGTCTTGGGGTTGAAACGTCCTGATACCTAACAAATTACAAATGGTCGCTACGCAGGGAGGTAACTTTATGTCTGTATACTTAATTACTATATATCTACTCCTACTGATCGTTACTGCAAAGTAATATAAAATGTCATAGCTTTTTCAGAGATTTTCAGAGATAGTTTTGTAGTTCTATGTATCACGAACTTTCGGATGTATTTTTTTATAAAACACCTTATTACATTTTGCTTGTGAATTTCCCAACGATTGAGGATATTTGTTGTTTGGAATTAATTACATATTTTATTTCATCGAGACGTGAGAGAAAACTTTATATGTTCACAAATGCGATGGATGAGTGAAAATATTGAAGTTTGATCATTTTGAGATGAAACAAATATAAATATTTGACATACTGTGCATTTTTATACACAGATAGAGTCTCAGACTTGAAATCATGTGCCCTTCTCCGCTGCGGATTCGATCCCTCATGGGCCTAGGAATCTTTACGTGAGGAAGCTATCCAGCTGGTTCAAGCGGAACGTCGGTAGTTCTACCCAGGTGCATGATAATTGCCCGCAGGGACACCTGGTGTCTTCCTCCACCAATGGAAGCTGGACAAGTCACCATATGACCTAAGCTGTTATTCAGCTGCCGAAGGCAGCTGACTCTTATATAGCTTTAGAATATGTCTATGGTTAACAGACTGTGAATCATGTAGCCGAAAATAATCATGCATTACAACTTCAATTCCTAGGGAACCCGTCTAAAAAACTTGAATGGTATAAACACATATTTTTCAATGTTCAAAACTTGCCGTTTTATTGCCTCAAATGACGTTTTCGTAGAGCAGTCTACTAAAGTGTAGAATGCGGCAATATTTCCGGGATCTTCACGTCCGGGATTTTTTACGGAGCATAATGAAACTGAATGAAACTCAAGTATTGAAATGGAATAAGTGCAAATCTGTATTTTAATGGAATAATACATTTTTATGGAATAATACCCATTTATAATGCGGTATTTTCGTAAATACCGCCGTGTTATACACTAGTCGATGGGTTTATTCGCTGCCTATATGGTTTTCATAATTGCACATGTAATGGTAAGGTAGCAATGAACAGTTTCTTTGAGTTTTTCACTTTGATAACACAATCTAATAATTACACATGGTAGCAGTGGGACGTCTGTTGTAATGCACACGCTAACGCACACGCATCCCTTACATGTGAACACCTGCATTTCTGTGCTGATGTGTACTTCTAGCACGTCGTGCTCCAAAGTTGAATTGTAATCAGTATGTAAGGCAAATCAAGGTATTTGAACAGAGAGAAGCGAGGTCGCCCACCTTGATTCAAAATGTTTGATAGGAACAACTGATGGTAAAACTCGGGAAGAATGTGTCTGGTAAGGGTAAAAAACGGTCGTGGCGTGTTTACGTCAACATTATTTTTTTCAATATTGTTTTAACACCCGTGACTTGATATGTTATTATGTTAAACTTCGTGTCCAGTCCCTACCCAGATATATGCTATTTCCTCTCGGCAGCTATTTTACGCTTGCGTAAAAGTTTGCTTGTACTATAAAATCCAATTCAAATATATTTTCAATAAACTTGTGTCATACAAGTTAGTGTCATAGTATGCAGAAATCTAAGTTGAAAACCTTTTGAAATATGTTCAAAAAAGGTTCTGGGGGCGTTAGAAGTTTTGTTAAGTGTAGACACATAGTCTCATTAACAAATACATATAAATTTATTAAAGATGGCTTTAGAACAATACAATGAGATGTTTACAGTTTATGTTTATTGGAATATTTCGGCCACGGATTCTACAAAATAGAAGTAAGATAAAATGTGTAGTTAATAAAAACATATATATGTACTTTATGAACCCTGGGCCCCTTCACATATTTTATCTTGATGTAAGTGGAGGATGAGCCTGGCATGTTCATTCCTGTTAGACGCCATATAACCTTTCCTGTGGTGGTGCGCCTTAAAACCCAATTCACTTCACTTGTTGGTATTTCGTAATTTTTTAATGGCGAAAATTAATTATAATATTTCTAAAACGAGCCCTGTTTCCAGTAACAGCAACCAGTCAATTCTGCCGCCGAAAATCTTCAAGAACATCACTCTCCGATTCATAAAACGAGAAAAACATGATCATTTAAACAAAAACAATAAACGCGTGTGTGTGTGTGTATTTCTAAGGATTATAGTCCGTCCGCCTACGACAGGCGTCACACTTGAGTCTGGACTTTTAGCTGTGTGTTTTTGTGTGTTATGTGATGATATGTCTACTTGAAGCAGCGAACTCATGATCAATGGTTTCTTTATAGTGCTGCCACACTGGAATACCACGCCGTAGTAGACATGATACCCCCAGTCACATTATTCTGACACTGGTCAATCACCCATTATTTGCTCGTCCTGCCTAGAACTAAAAACATCAAAGTGGGGCAACTCGAACATTGAATCACGTATTAGGTAGGAACAGTCACTTCCCTTGAATAAAGAGTTGCCGGTGTTAGCATATAAAATCTGCCAGGGCGATTTGATAACAAGTGCGTTATTTATTACAAAAACGTTATATTGAGTTATCTAATAAGAAGGTTATTTTACATGACGACTATTCAGTATTGCTTCTTTGCCCGTAGGCAAAATTACACGATTTAGAACAAAATTTAAAATTAATGAAACACATTTAAATAAACTACGCCATATAAGTCTAACATAAAGACAAAGAGAGGACAGCTAACGTTACACTCTCTATCACTAATTAATAACAATCCTCTGCAACAATTACTTCGTTACAAAATTACTACCAACATACAAACCAATTTACAACAGACTCTGATAAAATCATTTTTTTGTACCGCATAAATCACTGAACATGTTCTATGAAATGTTTTGAAGAAAGAGGAAGTGATAACCACACCACGTTGCTGGTGTCATGTTATAAATTGCACCGGCAGAATGTTATACAATAAATGGTATGTGGCCGCTTAAATAACAGTAACTCCTTTAAAGCACAAATTCCAGTATTTTAATAACAAATGTAAATGTATTATTATAATATACTTTTTTAGCTTCTTCGGGACAAACTTGAAACATGTGTTTTCATGATGGGTGTCAATGACGTAGCTACTTATAGCACTGCAGGCCCGGGTCTGCAGCTTATTTCCAGATATGAAAATTCTAATTATGCTAAAAATGCATTAAACATGAATATGTGGGGTGTTGTGTTTCATGATGCGTGTCAGTGGCGTAGCTACTTCTAGCACTGCAGGCATTAAACATGAATATGTGGGGTGTTGTGTTTTCATGATGCGTGTCAGTGGCGTAGCTACTTCTAGCACTGCAGGCCCGGGTCTGCAGCTTATTTCCAGATATGAAAATTCTAATAATGCTAAAAACGCATTAAACATGAATATGTGGGGTGTAGCACTGCAGGCCCGGGTCTGCAGCTTATTTCCAGATATGAAAATTCTAATAATGCTAAAAATGCATTAAACATGAATATGTGGGGGGGGGGGGGGGGGGGTGGAAGGGGGTGGGGGTGTCAGGGAAGGGAAGGATAAAATATTCCGAAATGTAGACTTTTTGTTATGACGTTCAATCTTGAAATTTTATTTTTTGAAAAACCGGAGGAAAAATACCCCCCCCCCCTTACGCCCCCCCCCCCCCCCACCCACACCCACACCCAGAAAATTCGCCTCTGCGGTGCTCAATTGATCGGGACTACAACTTAAAATTGGCCAGTTACGCCCATGGATGTATGGATATCATTAAATGGTGAAGTGCTAGTAAACGGCGCATCATGTCCTGTTGTTCGTTTGCAAATCTTTACTAAATACATAATAGTGGTGAAATATGTCACACATATTAATTATCAATTTGTACAAATGAGTTGAAAATAATTTTATACTATTAAAAATCGCCCCCACTCCACCTCACCCACCACCACCCCCACCACCACAACTACGCTTTAATGTATTTGTCGTTGTTGTTATTTAATTTTATCAAAAATAAAGAAGTTACGCACAAGGTTAGCATGTCATCAGTAATAAGTAAATCAGTAATTAGTTGTATGCCGCCTGTCAATCATGTGAACCGAGTTTCAAATTTTGTGCTTATGCGTCAGCCTCAGGTATGGCTCTGTTATCGATTATGTGAGGCTCGCACCTTATGTTAATTCGGTCGCATTCATGTAAGTGGCATGAAATTGGGGCTTTACGGCGCACCAACACAAAAAGTTATATAGTATGTTCTGTTCGAATAAAAGGTGAGTTGAGCAAGTTTGTTTGTGTGTTTTTAATTGTATTTTGATTCATTTTTAGCACATGTTAGCGCACATATGACGGTCGATTTTTTTTTTGTGGGAGAGGCTGACCGCCCCATTTTCCTAGGTAGAACCAACACTGTATACCTCCTGGCACCCGTAAGAATCGATACTCACTTTACAAGTCGAGCTTCCAGTGGGATTCGAATCCAGTGTATAGTTGAGCTTTTTTTAATTTTATATTTGTAGTACGATTCAAAACATTATGTGCAAGCATTTTTTCTTAAAACAGACGCTACTGAAAACGACAGACGTATTCATAATTTTGCATTACAGAGATGCTGAGATTTTATGTTATTTTCAGTAGGTGATAACATTTGTATTACTCGGTTTTTATCCTTAGGTTCTATAGTAAAACAAAAATCATCGGCAGAGTAAAAAGATGATAATTTTCAAGATTTTGATTTTAAAATATACATATATTGAATCGTTTTGCAGAAATGTGCATGAAATAGGCAGGGTTTTAAAAGAATCACACTGTAGATACCTTAATTTTAACAGTAAACTTGGTTGAACATCAAGGATAAACACCAAGTTTATCACCTACCAGAATGTATTAGTTATGTCTTATATCTGGTCACTGATTGGTCAGTTTTTTTGATGATGCTCTATCAAAATTATGAATGGACAACCCCAATTTTATATTGGAAACCCACTTTTATAACAGAGACAGTCGTATGGACAACCCACATTGATAATTATCACTATTTGCATTTCATATGCATTTCAGCCTTGCATCAGATTCAACAAGTAAAACGAAACAATACGCTGTAGACCTACTCGTGTTTTAACATTTCTAAATATCGAACAAACTCACGTTCCATAGTATTTGCATTAGAAACACATTGAACAACATGATTTATGTGCGAGCCTCTCTCGAAAATGTTAGACCCGTTATTGGAAAATAGTTTCTCTGGGGTACCCGTTCAATACACTTGTCATAAGGTTCTCGTTATTTGAACAAAGCTAAAAGGATTCTTTTTCCATTACCACGACGACCTGGACTTATTGAAAAATACTTTCAAACGCGTTCATGTTTATATATACGGAGTTAAATCAAATAGTTGTGACCCGTTTGAATATATATCGCGAAATTCGGATTTCATGAGTGAAAATGAGGGTAGGTATTAAGTTGATTGCTTTTTATATTTGTTTGAGACCGACTGGGTTTTATGGCACACCGAAATTAAAAGGTTATATTGAGCTGGGCTGATAATTGTCATAAAGCCCTGTATTGAGCCAACAGCAAGGCACATTCAAGGCACATTCCCCATTTACATCGAAATAAAAACGTACAGAATGTGTCTTGTCACCTGTAGAGTTTTGGGCGCTAAGTTTATCCATTGAGCATGTATTAATACGGTTCTAGGTATACCATGTAAACGAATAAGTGAGTTTGAGCGCAGAGTTCATCCATTGAGCACGTATTAATACGGTTCTAGGTATTCCATGTAAACGAATAAGTGAGTTTTGGTCGCTAAGTTCATCCATTGAGCGTGTATTAATACGCGCTAAGTTCATCATTGAGCATGTATTAATACGGTTCTAGGTATACCATGTAAACGAATAAGTGAGTTTTGGCGCTAAGTTCATCCATTGAGCATGTATTAATACGGTTCTAGGTATACCATGTAAACGAATAAGTAATAGATATAGTCTGGTCTCAGCGAGTTGGCTTATTTACCACCGGGTGTAGTCCATCGAGGTGTTTAAATAACCAACGAGCTACAATGTAGAATAATGAATTGTAGTGTTGACATAGTTCATACAGAATTAAGGCCATAAATAACCATTTTTTAAGGCCCGGTATTAACTCATAACATTAATCTAACCTTTATTATTGTTATGTTCTACTGTATCTGTTCAAGGCTTGTACTGCACTACTGCTTTGTATTGGTTATACTTGTAAATATTTCAGAGTATTCTGATTGTTCCTCATATCTTCGATATGTTTTTTGCCGATTTTTTTAAAAGTACGTCAGATATTATTCCTCTTGTATAATTAATCGACAAGATTATGAAATTCAAGGACATTTAATGATATTTGTCAGAATTTAAGGATTTTTTAAGGCTGGAGTGGATTTAAGGACTTTTAAAGCTACTTCCTGAAATTTAAGGACTTGTTAAGGCTGTATGAACGTTAGTGTAATATCTGTGAAAGAACTATATTCAAACATTTTGTTTTCGTTTTTTATACGCAGGATAAGCTATAGATATATCATTGATATTCTCGTGTTTTTATGTGTAGCGTAAATTATATCATAGTTTGGTGACCTTTCCCTTTGCATTAACTGCACGAGACGTAGAATATCAATGATACATCTGTTTTAACCTATTGCATTAAAAGCCGAAAATTATACCATAGTCTGTCATGGTATAATTTTCGGTTATTGTGAAATATTCCATACTTTACCGAGTATAGAGTCTGCATAGCAGCCGTAGAATTACACACTATTTAGTCTTTGGCGTGGCGCAGTCAGTAGCGCGGCGGATTTGTAACCGGAGGCCACGGGTTCAATCCTCCGTGGTGCCACTGAGTTCCGTCGGTGTGTTCTTGGGCAAGACACTTTGCATTAGCCTCGTCCGTCGGATGAGGACGTAAACCGGACGGTCTCGTGTATCGGTCTATCCTCCGAGCACGTAAAAGAACCATAGGAATCTATCCGATAATAAGAGTAGGGCAGGTTCCCGGATTCCTATGTATCCTTCCCCTCTCTCTGGGCGGCTCTAAATAACCTACATTGTGTTGAATGAGCCGTGCAAGACTCATGCTCTATTGTATTTGTACCACATAACTAACATATGCTGTGTATATCCTCGGGTATTACACGATGCATAGTGTGTATTTAGGATATTGTGGTACAATAATTATTAATGAATAATATAACGAAGAACCAATCTTAATTGCATACGTTTACCCACAGCCCATCCCAACACCACCCACTCTTTTATATATATTTAAAGGCAGCTTAAAAATAAACACTTGCGCACTAGATATGAATCTGAAGTAAAATGTAGTTTTGTCATGAGTGCTCAATGTCATTCGTATGTTCTTTTGAACATCGATACGGTTTGTGTAAAAATGAATTGAATTGAATTGGATTTTATAGTCGCACCAACAGCTACAGGTCATATGGCGACCTTTCCAGCTTCCATTGGTGGAGGAAGACCCCAGGTGCCCCTCCGGGCAATTTTCGTGCACGGGCGGGCACCTGGTAGAACCACCGACGTTCCGCAAGCTAGCTGGATAGCTTCCTCACATAAAGATTCCTAGGCCCCTGAGGGATCGAACCTACAGCGGTGAGGGGCAAGTGATTGCAAGTCAGAGACTCGGCCACGGACGCCCCCGTGTAAAAAAGAATGTCGCGTTTGTGTTTGGTATGCGGAAAGTGTACATTCGGTTAACATTTCAGTAAACTTGTATCTGAGATGAGATAGTACTGGTTTAAGTCTGCATGATAACTTTGTTGTTGTTGTTGTTGTTTTTGTTTTGTTTTTGACAAACTGCGTTTGATTTTGTATAACCTACCCATTATATACTGATGCGAAAAAGAAACACAACTCATAGCGGAAATTCACGAGTTGCGTTTCCTGTTCATTATATATATATATATATATTGTATGTAAAATATGTTGCTGTTAATCGAATGGTACATGGCTCTGTAAGACATTTCCTTTCGGAAAAAAAGACTAAAACAATACATAACACAGCACATAGTATTCCTTCTAAGTTTCATTATTGAGTACGCTTTTGGCTCAAGCATGTGAGCAAACTTAGGATGCAACATTTTGCAAACTCCTTACTTTAAATACAGTACTGAAATGTCTCGTGAAGCTGTGATTATAACATCTACAGCATCACAGTTGTTTACTTTCTCTAACTAACTAACTGCAACTTTATTTTTTTACAAAACGTCTTTGGATTTCTTTGGAATATTATGTGGAATTAAGTCTGCAGTATACAATATACAGCGGAAATTCCCGAGTTTCGTTTTTTTTCCTCTTCAGTATAGTAAACGATCAGATGCTTTTTCAAGTAGTTGAGTACGTTATTAAGATACCCCATTTTTTTTAATTGGACTAAATGTGTACATGTATATATTACCTTCAAAGAAAGTGGACGCTTAATATCAGTGATCACAGTTAAACAGTCAAAACTGCATTTATACATTGAAAGTTGTTGTTTTGTCGTGAATAACATATTTTAATTCATCTCGAAGTGAGAAAACTTTATATTTTCACGAATGCGAAGCCAAAACAACAAATATCCTCTATATATTACCTTCAAGAAAAGCATACGCTTAATACCAGTGATCACAGTTAAACAGTCAAAACTGCATTACATCGATAAACAAGCTAATCAGCTTATACAGATCACTATTAATGGCGCAGATGACAGCCTTAATCTGTAAGATGACTGTTTGTTTGAATGATGTTTTACGTCCTGTTTAGCACATGTAAGGCCATATATATCGGTCGATATTTGTGGTGGAGGCAGACCACTCCATTTTTCCTGGGTAGAAGCAGTACTGTATATCATCCATAAGAATCGACACTTTCTCACTTGACAAGTCGAGCCCCGGTGGATTCGAACCTGCAGGAAAACGGGGCAAATCCGTGTGTCCGAGTGCGAGACCATACTCTGTCACAACGCCGAGACGTTCACATCCGTTGGAATTGAATCAACTACCTCAGTAACTAACAAGAACCTGTTTACTCAATTTTCAGGAGCGTCTCCGTGGCCGAATGGTTAACGACGTTGCGTTATAAACCTTCGCCTCTCATCGCTGCGGGTTCGAATCCCACCGGGAGCTCGACTTGTAGTATACAGTACTGGTTCTACCCAAGGAATAGTGGGTGGTCTGCCTCCACCACAAAAAATCGACCGTCATATATAACCTTACATGTGTTAAAAATGACGTAAACACCTTACAAACAAATAAACAAAACAAGAGGTCAATGACCTTGAAGCCCTACTGATTGATTTTGATTTCAGGAAGTAGTCACTACAAACTTGTTTTTGAAAATCTATTTTTAGCCGTGGTGGCCATCTTGAATTTCCAGCCGACCTGAAAGTTTGCTAGGATCAATAAGACATCAAGAGCAACATTCCTGTAAAGTTTCATGAAAATCCGTCAAGTAGTTTCAGAGGAGTAGTCGCTACAAGTTTTCATTATATAACTCTATGTAAACAAAGATGACCACTGGCAGCCATGTTTAACGTCGAATAAAAATAATGTTCGACTCGGATAACCATCATGTCATGCTGATCATTTAGAAAAAAGCCCATATCAATATCACTTATAGTTTTCAAGAAGTAAGCGCTACGAACTTATTTTTTTTAAATCTATTTTTAGCTGTGGCGGCCATCTTGAATTTCTGGCCGATCTGAAATTTTGCTAGGATCAATTAGACATCAAGAGCAACATTCCTGTGAAGTTTCATGAAAATCCGTCAAGTAGTTTTAGAGGAGTAGTCACTACAAGTTTTCATTATATAACTCTATCTAACAAAGATGGCCGCTGACAGCCATGTTTAACATCGAATCAAAACAATTTTTGACCATGACCAACATCATGTCATGCTGATCATTTTAGAAAAAGTGCCATATCAATATCACTTATAGTTTTCAAGAAGTAGTCGCTACAAACTTGTATTTGAAAATCTATTTTTAGCCATGGCAGCCATCTTGAATTTCCGGCCGACCTGAAATGTTGCTAGGATCAATTAGACATCAAGAGCAACATTCGTGTGAAGTTTCATGAAAATCCGTCAAGTAGTTTCAGAGGAGTAGTCGCTACAAGTTTTCATTATATAACTCTATGTAAACAAAGATGGCCACTGGCAGCCATGTTTAACATCGAATCAAATAATGTTCGACTCGGATAATCATCATGTCATGCTGATCTTTTATAAAAAGTCCCATATCAATATCTCTTATAGTTTTCAAGAAGTAGTCTCTACAAACTTATTTTTTAAAAATCTATTTTTAGCCGTGGCGGCCATCTTGATTTGCCGGCCGACCTGAAATTTTGCTAGGATCAATAAGGCATCAAGAGCAACATTCCTGTGAAGTTTCATGAAAATCCGTCAAGTAGTTTCAGAGAGTAGTCGCTACAAGTTTTCATTATATAACTCTATGTAAACAAAGATGGCCGCTGGCAGCCATGTTTAATGTCGAATCAGAACGATTTTCGATAAGGACCAACATCATGTCATGCTGATCATTTTAGAAAAAGTCCCATATCAATATCTCTTATAGTTTTCAAGAAGTAGTCGCTACAAACATATTTTTAAAAACCTATTTTTAGCCGTGGCGGCCATCTTGAATTTCCAGCCGACCTGAAATTTTGCTAGGATCAATAAGACATCAAGAGCAACATTCCTGTGAAGTTTCATGAAAATCCGTCAAGTAGTTTCAGAGGAGTAGTCGCTACAAGTTTTCATTATATAACTCTATGTAAACAAAGATGGCCGCTGGCAGCTATGTTTAACGTCGAATCAAAACAATTTTCGACAAGGACCAACATCATGTCATGCTGATCATTTTAGAAAAAGTCCCATATCAATATCCCTTAGAGTTTTCAAGAAGTAGTCGCTACAAACTTGTTTTTTAAAAACCTATTTTTAGATTTGGCGGCCATTTTGGATTTCACATCAACATGAATTTTCGCTAGGATCAACTAGACTTCATGGGCAACATTCTGTAAAGTTTCATGAATATCCATCCAGTAGTTTCAGAGGAGTAGTCGCTATAAATAAAAGTTTACGGACGGACAGACGGACAGACAGACGGACGACGGACGCCGCACCACGGCATAAGCTCTGCTGATGTCTGATCAGAAGAGCTAAAAACTCAATTTTCATTGAGACTGTAGATGTTGAAAAATGTTGTTACCTTTAAAGTAGAGAGGTGTTACCTTTAACGTTAACATGAAACTTGTTACCTTAGCGTTAGCAAACTTATACTTTCTGGAAATCAGCTTAGTTAAAACAGTTTGCATTGTTTAAAAAAAAAGTCTTGTATATACGTCATTATTATGGTAATAACATTACCAGGGCCTTTTAACAGTTTGGAGGAAGGAGCCTTTTGCCCTTAATTAGGGGAAATGACATTTCCAAGGTAAAGTTTTAAAAAAATGGGAAAATCTGCATGATTTTAAAGAAATGTGGGTGGGGAAGCCGCCGCAAAGAACGGTAAAAAGGCCCTGGCTATTCATGACCGTCGCGACACAAAGCCAAGTATCTGTGCAATGGGATTTACCATGTTATTTACTTGCTAAACATATTTTTCAGCATCGTCGGAACCCACGATTGATCCATATGAATGGAGTGATAACGTAATCCATCAAACTGGGTTCCGACGATGACTTTTCAGTATATATTGAAATTTTCACCGACCAAAATCTACAACATATCTGAAATCCTTTATGACGTCAGTTGACATTTCCTGAAGACATGCCATGTATAGAATTTCTCACCTTCTGTTCTTGATGACTCGCCAGATTGCTATAATTTTCATCGTTAGGCTACATGTTATTAAGGGTCAGTAATGTTATTAGCCATATGGAATCCGTGACATTTGAAATGTGACAGACGGCCATTTGCATTTTGCCGGAAGGCGCCGCTTGATATCTTAATGCGTGTATTGTAACTGTATAATATCGCTGATGGCAAAGATAATATAACATGAAAAAGACTGGCTAAACGTTGATTTAACAGCTGTTTCATCAACAACAATTCACCCTTCAGGAAACTAACCCGCCAAATAATGACATAATTACCCTACAAACCCGTTTATCAAAACTCTATCCAGGTGTTCAGGTCATATAATAATGTATATGTGCCGATTAAAAGTATAGTTTTTTCCATGGGTTTTAATAAAAAGAAAAACACCTGTGATTGTATATGTGTAAAGTGAATTCTTAATTCCACTCTCCGTTTTGGGGGTTTGGCATGGCTGGTTAAAGCCGTCAATATGATATGAATGGTGTTTTACGGCACGTCGACACATAAATAGGTCATATTGTGCGCAAAAACTGACGAAAGATGAAGAAATGAAGGATTAATTAAAAATTAATGTAAATATATCAAGATAAAAATATTAAAAAATAAGGGATGATATGGTAGTATTATAACTATATATGTAAAGCAACAAATGTCCGAAAACGGTATATAAAAAAGTAAATATATACAAGAATCATATTATAATGATTTATATAGTCTGACTTCCTTCAGGAAATCTAAAACTAGACTAAAATCTATAGTATTAAATAACTCGGTCATAGTATTAACATTGTAGTACCTTTGACGCATAGGATCAAAGTCTACACATTCCAGCAATATGTGTTTGACCGTTAACGGTGCAAAGCAGGGTATACATTCTGGTAATTGCTCACCTTGTAATAAATATGAATGAGTATAACGTGTATGCCCTATTCTCCACAGGGCTATTAAAGCCGTCAAAATATGTTATATACATGTATATATATGTCAGTACCTCGCCGTCAGTAGGTTTAGAAACGGATGTCGATGGGTATACATTACAGGTTCTACCCAAGATAAATGGGATGGTCTGCCCCAACCACAAAAAAATTACCGTCATATACTGCCTTAAATGTGCTAAAAATTACGTAAAACACCATTCAAACAAACAAACAAACAAACAAACAAGCAGACAAACAAACCAAAGCTTGATTTAATGAATTTCAGAAATAGTGAAAATTGACGACTCAGCTAGTTTTTGTTGTATACATCATTAATACTAATAACATAATGCATTAATTATTGTTTTGTGAGCTAAGTACACATTTATTTAATTATAATTAATTCCTATTAATTTTAT